>CM048746.1:414851283-415098783 GCA_026315105.1 Locusta migratoria | reverse complement strand
TAGGTGTGTGTGTGCATGTGGATATGTGTGTGTGTGTGTGTGTGTGTGTGTGTGTGTGTGTGTGTGTGTGTGTATTTGTTTACCTTCCTTTTTGTCCCCTAAGGTAAGTCCTTCCACTCCTGGGATTGGAATGGCTCCTTTTCCACTTCCTTAAAACCCGTATCCTTCCCTTTCTCCTCTCCTTCCTTCTTTTTCCCGAAGAAGCTGCCAGTGGTGGCGAAAGCTCGAATGTTTGTGAGTTTTTGTGTGTGTTTTATGTTTCTGTCGACGAGCATATATTATGTCTGCCTAGGTGTACTTGCGTCTATGTAAATGTGTGGGTGTGTGTTTATTTGTTTACCCTCCTTTTTACCCCCAAGGAAAGTCTTTCCTGTCCCGGGATTGGAATGGCTCCTTACCCACTCCTTTAAATCCTCATCATTTCCTTTTCCTTCTCCTTTCCTTCTGCCTGACGAAGCAGCTAGGCTTCGAAAGCTAGCATTTGCGCGCGCACACCAGGCGAAGGAGCACAGGTGTGACAGCATCACAAATAAATAAATGAACACACACACAAATGCAAGCTTTCGCAACCCAGTTTCTTCTTCAGGCAGAAGTAAAGGAGAGGGAAAAGGAAATGATGAGGGTTTTAAGGAAGGGGGTAAGGAGCCATTCCAATCCCGGGAGAGGAAAGACTTACCTTGGGGGAAGAAAAGGAAGGTGAACAAATACACACACACACACACACACACACACACACACACACACACACACACACATTTACACAGACACAAACACACCTAGGCAGAAATACTATTGAAACCAAAGAAGTTAACAAGTTAGAGATGCCACTAGAGGCAGAGGCTCTGTTCAGAGAACCGAGGCAAAGATATTAAGATGTTAAAGATGGCGGGCGGGAATTCAAATTTAGCAGAGGTTAAGACCAGGTGGGCAATGGGAAGAGAGAATATGCTGAAGGGATAGTTCCCATCTCCGGAGTTCTGAAGGATTGGTGTCGGTGATAAGTATTCAGATAACCCGGACTGTGTAGCACTGTGGCAAGATGTGCTGGCCGTGCACCAAGGCATGTTTAGCCACAGGGTGATCCTCATTACCAACAAACACTCTCTGCCTGTGTCCATTCATGTGAATGGACAGTTTGTTGCTGGTCATTCCCACATAGAATGCTTCACAGTGCAGGCATGTCAGTTGGTAGATCACGTGGGTACTATCGCAAGTGGCTCTGCCTTTGCACATGATCGGTTCTCTGAACAGAGCCTCTGCCTCTAGTGGCATCTCTGTCTAACTTCTTAACTTCTTTGGTTTCTATAGTATGTCTGCCTAGGTGTGTTTGCATCTGTGTAAATGTATGGGTGTGTGTGTATTTGTTCACCTTCCTTTTCTTTCCCCAAGGTAAGTCCTTCCTCTTCCGGGATTGGAATGACTCCTCACCCACTCCCTTACAACCCTCATTCTTTCCCTTTCCCTCTCCTCCCTTGCTCTTTTTTCTGAAGAAGCAACCGAGGGTTGTGAATAATTTGTATTAGTTTTAGTGCACAAAACTGCTGAGGTTATAAGTGCCCAAGTCAGCATACAGTTAAAACGTAGGACGACAAAGGCAAAGCAAAATAAAAGGAGAAGACTCTTACCATCAATCATCTTCCTAAAAGGAACAGGTAAAAATACAGGCAATCCCTAACTAAATTAACTGTAGAAACATGGTGGATTCCCCAGCTGGGGAATGTTTTCCTTCACCATATTGCTATGGCGGATAAAAAGTAAAACGTGATCTGCAGACCACGTGTCATCTGCTAAGATATCAGCAACTCCGATGAGAAATACAGACTGTGGTGTATACTATTAAAAAAGGGCATTCCACCAGAAACTGGCACACAGTCAATTGTTGTCAATAGTGACCACACATAGGAGCAGGGTCACCACTTAATAAGTCGCGGTGGCTGAAACAAGTGTCCTATATGCAACTGGGCGAGAATGGCCTCTTCACGATGAAGGGGCTGAGAGGTGGTCAGCCAAACAGTTGGAAGAGGTTTAATGTTCTGAACTTTGTTCCTACAAGAGAAGACCAATAGGAGCACCAGAGCGATATCACTCACCCAGAGATGCTGACGCAGAGATCATCTGAGGGGACTGAATAGGAAGCAAACCGAGGGAGGAGGGCTGCATCCTTTGCAGCAGAATCTGCCTTCACATTCCCCGACATGGCTAGGAACCCACAGCAACTCCACTCTGGTTCCACTGTCAGTGAGGGAGTGAATGCACACCTGGATTTTTTGTACCAAGGGGTGTGCCGCATACAGCACACAAAGGCTCTGGAGAGCACTCAGAGAATCTGAGCCGATGACACTATTGGAAAGCTCGTGTCACCTGATGTACTGTATTGCCTGATAGAACTGGTCAGGAAGACGATATTGGAAAGAATCATTGCCGAGGACAAAGGAACACCCAACACCATGGTCAAACTTTGAAGCATTGGTGTAGAAAAAGAAATTTTCCCTAAGCTGTGTGCGAAAGGCAAGATAGTGGCTGTAATGCACCAAACCTGGGGTAGTATCTTTGGGGAATGAATGGAGTGCAAGGTTATCAGAGATGTCATGACAGAGCCAGGAAGGTGAAAGACTCACGCCCATCGAGAATGTGACAGGGAGTGTGTAGCCAATACACCAAAGCAGCAACTGAAAGTGAACTCCTGGAGGTAGTAGAGAAGATAGACTAGCTGCATACTGATGGTCCAGGGAATCATAGAAAAATACAGCATAAGATGGATGACCACATATAGATGATAACTGACGTGCGTAGTGGCTAAGGAGGGTTTGCCATTTATAGGAAAACGGTAATTTGGCAGCTTCAGTGTAGAGGATCTTAAGATAACTGTTATAAAAAGCCCCTGTGGCTAGATGAATCCCACAGTGACGGATTGTGTTGAGATGACGTAAAATTGCCGAGTGTGCAGATGAATAGACAATACACCTGTAGTCTAGTTTTAAGCAGATAAGGGATCGGTACAGATGAAGAAAAGTGCTCCCATCAGGTCCCTAGGACGTACCACACAGTGGCACATATATGAAAGGAACTGTTCTTTACTGGCTGATAAGCCTTCAATGTTTATTGCCATTATCGACAGTTTTGGTCTTGAGGAAGACAGTGCACTTTATCGCACATTGTAATGCTTCTGTGATTGGAAAGATCAGCTGGTTGAGGGGGATTTCAACCGTTGCTCAGGAGATGCCCAAGTGTGTGTGAAGTAGTCAGAACAACAGCAATTGCACTACATCACTCTGCTACTGAGTAGGCCTGCCCTGTTTGGTATACATCTGTCCATGCCAGGCATGTGGATGTTGCCCTCAACAAGACCTGTAGAATAACAACAGGATGACTGAGGGCAATGCCTACTCACAATCTATACAACCTCATGGGGATAGCCCCACCGGATATAAGATGGGAAGTTGCCGCAAATGTAGAGAGATGCAACGTAGAACAAAATGCTGCTCACCCGCTACATGGACACCAAACTCCCCCAAGCAGGCTGAAACCCAGGAAGAGTTTTATGAAAACTACTGTCAACTGTAGTACATCACCTTCAACGGCACGACAAAACTAGTGGACAACCAGATATGCTGATACCGCAACATGGATTCCACCTCTGGAGGCCCTCCCCTCAGGCAAAAATCTGCCATGGAAAACATGGAAGTCCCTCAACAGACTACAAAGGACAACATGGCCAGATGGAACACCTTGGGGATGAATCAACACTCTGCGAATGTGGATCTGTACAAACCACCAAGCACCTGTACAGTTGTCCTCAGTGCCCAGCATCCTGCATGCTGGAGGACCTATTGCAGGCCAAGGAGAATGCTGTCGAGCTTGCTAATTTTTAGTTTCATTATATTTAGTAGTTTTGTAATTTATTTACATATAATCTCTTATTTTGTATCATTGTTGTACTCTTTCTTTGACCTTTTGTATGCAACGCTTTTGACACGAATAAATAAAACCACACAGTGTATGAAGTACGCAGAGAATGGGTACAATGAGCTGCCAGGTAAGAAACATGAGCCAACCAGTAGAATATCTTGTCAAACTCTAGCCCCAGGAATCGGGTTGTAGTAACAAACTGAAGGGAGAGTGGGCCAAGATGAAGGGATGGTGGTTGAAATTCAGTGCTCAGCCAGAGATTCTTAACACTGTCTTGTCAGTGGAAAAACGAAAGCCATTACTGAAGCTCCATGAAGAGAGACGGTCGAGACAGTGTTGAAGGCACTGCTCAAGTAGACAAGTTTATTGAAAGCTGCAGTGAATGGCAAAGTCATTTACAAATAAAGAAGCTGAAATGCCTTGCACAAGACAGCCCATGATAGGGTTCATTGTGATGGCAAAAAGAACTATGTTTAACACTGATTCCTGAGGTGCACCATTCTCTTGAGAGAGTGTTTGACAAGACCAAGCCCACACATACTTTAAAAACGCGACCTTGTAAAAAGTGCTGAATAAAAGTGGGTAGGCGTTCCCAGAATCCCCAAGCATGTAATGTCTGAAGGATCCCTGTTTTCCAACAGATGTATACCTTAAGTAGAAAAACACAGCTACTGTTTGTCACTTCCACAAAAAATTGTTCACAATATGGGATGAAAAGGCTACAAGGTGATCAACGGGGGAGGAATGTTTGTGAAAACCAAATTGGGCATTAGTAAGGAGATTCTGAAATACAAGCAACATACCAACTGAGCGTTACTCATTCATTCAATCTCTTTGCCAAGGCTACTGGTGAGGGAAATTTGATGGTAGCTGGAAAAAAGATGTTTGTCTTTCCCAGGTTTAGGTATGGGAATGACTATGGATTCACACCAGTGACTAGGGAATGTACAGTTCGTCCATATGCAGTTATAGGTTTGAAGAAGAAAATGCAGACCTTCGGGAGAAAGGTGTCTTAACATTTGTACGTAGATGCCATTTGGGCCCAAAGATGAAAGTCGAGATGAAGAGAGTGCATGATGACGCTCACTCATAGTGAACTCGGCATTGTAGCATTAACCATTCTGAGAGGAGAAATAAATCTCACTAACTTCTGCCATCTGTTTATGAGGGAGGAAAATGGAAGGGTAGCATATGGAACTGGAAATCTGAGCAAAATGGTGGCCACTATGACTTCATTTGCCATAATCAGTCTGGAAATCTGTGAGTAAGCTGAAGCTCCAGAAAGTCCTCAGAGGTTGCCCCAAATAGCTGAAGAGGGAGTAAAACTGTTGAAAGAGCTGGTAAACAATCCAACTAGCCCAGTTACACTCTTTAAAGAGGCAGCAGCACTGAGCATACAGCCTTTTCTACTGGATACAGTTGTCCAATGTGGGATGGCACTGAAAGACACAGAAGGCACATCTCTCAGCTCTGGAAGCATCACGACACACCTCAGTCCACCAGGGGATGAGTGTACATCATGACATCACAGGGGTACGAGGGATAGAACATTCTGCATCAGTGAAAATTGAAGCAGTTAGGTAGTCGACTTGCTCATCTACACTTGAAAATTACTGATCTTGGAAAGTCGCCAATGAGGAATAAAGCTGACAGACCGCTTTGGCAAACTGCCATTTTCACTGACGTGTTCATGGATGAAGCATTAGCAGATTGATGACACTTGGAACGTCGTCAACTTAGTGTGTATCAGAGAGAACAGACAACTGTAAGCATCGGGCAAGCTGTGGGGAACAGATTGCAAGATCATGGTGGGATAGTGTGTGTGTGTAATCTGAAAGGTACACTGGTTTACCAGTAGTGAGACAAATGAGTGAGGTGGTTAAAAATATCCACCAAGAGGATGCTTCTTTGACAGGGGTGCGGAGAGTCCCATAGGGGCTGGTGGACATCGAAGTCGCCAACAAGCAGAAATGGAGTGGTAAGCTGATTGATGAGATGCAAAAGGTCTGCCCTGATGACAGTGGATGGCAAAGGTGTATAGACATTGCACAGAAAAATGTTCAAATCAGGGAGAGAGAGGCTAAAAGCAATAGCCTGTAACTGTATATCTACGGGATTAGTGCAACTGTGGATATCACTGCACATGAGTAGCATGACACCCCGATGAGCCAGGATTCCTGCTGTGAAGGGAAGGTCAAACTGAACACAGTTGAAATGTGGGACGTTAAAACAGTAGTGTGGGTTGTTTCCTGGAGGTAGAAAATCGTTGGTGAATAGGTTCAGAGAAGCTGCGATTCAGTCCTATTGGACCAGATGCTGGTAATGTTCCATTGGAGGACTTACATCACTGATATGGGTCAATAGAAGAGCAGTCATGCGCGCGCGCACACACACACACACACACACACACACACACACACACACACACACACTCACTCACTCACTCACAGATGCAACCATTTATGTCCGGAGGATCTTGGTCCATGAATTCCAATTCCATTGGTATGTCAGAATCTGCCTTGTGGCAGCCTCCTGACTGGCTATTGTTGGAATGTTCCTGTGGCAAGGTGGTTGTTGTTGTTGTTGGGTATTGAGGGGACTAAACATCTAGGTCATCAGTCCCCTGGTACTAGCTCAGAGTCCACTGTCAAGAATGACAAGAATTAAACAAAGCTCTAAAAATGATCACGCACATAAGGGACAGGTTGACAATGGACAAACCTCCGATAACTTAAAACGAAGACACACAGAAATGGTAAAAGAAAGTCAGGAATAAAACTGGATAGCAGAGTACCTTGGCTGGCTGATCACAAAGAAAAAACAGGATGAGCCAGCCATACTGCATACACTAAGAACCCCTAAGGGCGGAAAAGGTAAAAAACGGGATTGGTGGTGGCCTAAGATGTCAGGCCACAGCACCTACCATTAGATCGAGTAATAAAAACCAGCAGCGCGGATAAAACGTAAAACTTTGTTAGCTATAGAGGCGTCGTCACCTAAAACTAAGGGTAGTGCGTCAGGAAGATTAAAATAATGCCGCAGGTTGGCTAAAAGCGGACAGTCCAACAAAAGATGGGCCACTGTCAACACAGTGCCACATCGACACACGGGTGGAGCCTCGCGCCGAAGGAGATACCCGTGGGTGAGCCATGTATGTCCAATCCGGAGGCGACAGAGGACAACTGACTCTCGGCGGGTCGGCCGCAGTGAAGATTTCCACAAAGCTGTGGAGAGCTTCACTGCCCGAAGCTTATTCGGTGCAGTCGCCGTAGCCCACTCGGTGCTCCAAGCCTCACGCACCTTCCGGTGCAACACCAGTTTAACATCCTGTTCCGTGACACCAATAGTTAGAGGTGGTCCCATAGTGGCCTGCTTGGCCAATCGATCAACATGTTCATTCCCTGGTATGCCAACATGACCTGGGGTCCACACAAAGACCACAGAACGGCCTGATTGGCCCAGGGAGTGAACAGTGTCCTGGATCGACCGCACTATTGGGTGCTGAGAGAAACACTGGTCGATCGCTTGTAAGCCACTCAGGGAGTCAGTACAGATGACGAATGACCCCCTGGGGCAGGCTTTGAGATGTTGTAGAGCTCTGAGAATAGCGACCAGCTCGGCGGAGAAGATGCTACTCTCACAGGGCAGAGAATGCTGTTCTACGTGGTTGTGATGTAGAAAGGCATACCCAGCACGGCCATCTACTACGGAACTATCTGTGTAAATGGCGTCTGCGTCACGGAACGGCTCGAGCATTTGCAGAAACTGGTGACGGAGATGTACGGGAGAAACAGAGGCCTTCGACACATGGGACAGGTCCAGACGGAGATGCAAACAAGGAATGGACCAAGGAGGGGTGTGAAAGGAATAGTGGAAAGTGGTTGGAAGTGGATAGGATGTGAGAGACGAAAGAAGGAGATGAACACGGACCGAGATCAGGTATCCCGACCTTGGCCGTTGTGGAGGGATAGGTAGTGCAGCGTCTGGAAATAGGAGCCGGCGGTTCGGGTGGAAGGGCGAGGCCTGAACACGAGCAACATAGGATGCCAGCAGGTGTTGCCTACAGAACGGCAACGGGAGGACTCCAGCTTCGACAAGGAGGCTTGTCACCAGGCTCGTGCGAAAAGCCCCCGACGCTAAACGGACACCACAGTGTAAAATTGGGTCCAAAGCCTGCAGTGCTGATGGTGCAGCCGAATCGTAGACTATGCAGCCATAGTCTAGGCGTGACTGAATGAGGGCCTTGTAAAGATGTAGGAGCGTTGGGCGTGAGGCTCCCCAAACAGTGTGGCTGAGACAACGCAGGATGTTGAGGTGTCGCCAGCACTTTCGTTTCAGCTGGCGAAGGTGTTGCACCCAGGTAAGGCGGTTGTCGAACAGCATGCCTAGAAACGTGTGTGTTTCTACGACATGTAGCAGGTCTCCAGCTAAATAGAGTTCGGGTTGTGGGTGTACTGCCCGACGTCGGCAGAAATGCAGTACACGGGTCTTCGACGCAGAGAACTGAAAACCGTGGGCAAACGCCCATGACTGCACTTTTCGAATGGCCAGCTGCAACCGACGTTCAGCAACACTGATGCTAGTGGAGCTAAAATACATGCAGAAGTCATCGGCATACAAGGAAGTGGATACCGATGACCCCACGGCCGCCGCAAGGCCGTTGATAGCGACTAAAAATAAAGGGACACTGAGAACGGAACCCTGTGGGACTCCGTTCTCTTGACAATGAGGTGAGCTAAAACAAGAACCAACACGAACTCTAAAAGAATGCAACGCCAGGAAATTCTGAATGAATATGGGAAGCGGACCCCGTAAACCCCAGTCATACAGCGTAGACAGGATATGGTAGCGCCAGGTAGTGTCGTATGCTTTCCGCAGGTCGAAGAATACGGCAACCAGGTGTTCGCGGCGACTAAATGCTGTACGGATGGCCGACTCCAGTGACACAAGATTGTCAACAGCGGAGCGACCTTGACGGAACCCACCCTGTTGTGGCACCAAAAGTCCCCGGTCCTCGAGGATCCACATGAGCCTCCGACTCACCAAGTGTTCGAGTAGCTTGCATGGAACGTTGGTGAGGCTGATCGGGCGGTAACTATCTGCCACCTGCGGATCTGCCCCAGGCTTAATCACCGGAATGATAATGCTTTCCCGCCACGAGGATGGAAAAACACCCTCCAGCCATATCCGATTAAGCAGGGCGAGAAGTTGGCTCTTGGCATCCGCTGATAGGTGTCGGAGGAACTGACTGTTAATGCGATCGGGTCCAGGGGAGGTATCGGGGCATGCAGTAAGGGCACCTTCAAACTCCCACTCAGTGAACGGGACGTTGACTGGTTCCCGACGTCACGTTCGAAATGAAAGCAGACGTCTCTCTGCTCGCCCTTTAAGGGCGCGAAAGTCTGCACCATAAGCAGCAGTCTCTGAGATGCGACAAAAATGATCTGCCAGGTGCTCAGCGACGGCGACAGGGTCAGTACAGAGCGTACCCTGAACGCTGAGACACGGAATTCCCGCCGGTGGGCGGTGCCCAAAGAGGCGTCGAACCTGCGACCACACCTTGGAAGGAGAAGCGCGGGAACCAATGGAGGCGACGTACTTCTCCCAGGAAGCCCTCTTACTTTCTTGTATCAGTCGCCGGGCTCGTGCTCGGAGACGCTTGAAGGCCACGAGATGTTCGACACAAGGGTGGCGTTGGTGGCGCTGTAGTGTTCGCCGACGTTCCCGGATGGCCTCAGCGATCTCCGGTGACCACCAGGGCACCGATGCACGACAGAGCGAACCGAACGTGGTGGGGACACAGTTTTCGGCTGCAGAAACAACGGCCACTGTGAACTGCTCAACGGCGGCATCAACATCAGCTGGAATGTGAGAGGATAGTACAGCAGCTGCGGAATAGGCTGGCCAGTCAGCCCTATGGAGGGATCAGCGAGGCAGGCGGTCGGCAGGCAAATGCTGTGGGAGCGACAGGAAGATAGGAAAATGGTCACTACCACACAGGTCGTCGTGGACCCTCCAGGTGAGATGTGGAAGAAGGCTAGGGCTGCAGACAGACAAGTCTATTGCAGAATAAGTACCATGCACTGCACTAAAGTGAGTAGGAGCACCGGTGTTTAGAAGGCAAAGATTCTGCACTGATAGTAAAGACTCAACATCCCTACCCCGGGGTGAGGTCTGTGTGCCACTCCACAGAGTGTGGTGGGCGTTAAAATCCCCCAAAAGAAGAAAGGGTGGGGGAAGTTGGGCGACCAAGGCAGCGAGGTCTACGGGAGAGACGACATCATCTGGTGGAAGGTAGACAGAGCAGATCGTAAAATCTCTTAATAACCGGAGCCGTACAGCAACTGCCTCTAGAGGTGTTTGCAGAGGCACAGCAGCACTGGGGACTGAAGTGTGAACATAAACACATACGCCGCCGGAAACTCTGTTGTAGGAGTTTCGGTTCTTAAAATAGCCCCGATAGCCTCGGAGGGCTGGGGTCCTCTCGACGGGGAACCATGTTTCCTGCAAGGCGAGACAGATAGCAGGGCAGTGGCAGAGTAATTGCCGCAGCTCAGTCAGACGGCGGAAAAAAACGCCGCAATTCCACTGCAAGATGTCTTTTGCAGCGTGCTGAATATCCATAAGTTAAGATGTTGAATTGTTATTCAGCAGTGGCACCTGCTGCCAACTCCGCAGACTCTGCAGGGTCCAGAACCATCGGTTCTGGTGACCCAAGTATGGCGAGATCCTCAGGTGACACAAGGATCTCCACCTCATCTTCAGAGGCCGAAGATGTGATGGAGCGTTCCTTCCGAATCGCCGAGGAGTCCTCCTTTGGGTCAGTCTTCTTCTTCTTCTTCTTCTTCTTCTTCTTCTTGACTTTCTTTTTGCCCTCTCAAAGGCTGGGATCCATTGGCGCACCCTGGGACTCCACCTCACCATGTTTGTCCTCGAGATGTTCAACAAAGAACTGCGGCTTGGTGGACAAGAAAGAGTCTCCATCAGTTCGGGAAATAACAAGATAACGCGGTGAATAAGGATCCGGACAGCGTAAAGCTTGGCGTTCTTCCCATGGCGTTTCCAGGGAAGGGAACGACTTAGGATCATATGCTGTAGCATTATAGTCTGATCTTCCACGGTTAGAAACGGCGTTTTTGCGACCGCCCACGCTAGTTATTGCTCGTTTCATTTTCGTCCCACGAGCAGCTAGGGAAAAGAGGTCCACCCAGGCAGAGCCCCGCTTGCCTGGGTAAGCCTTGTACAACTGAGGTGCGGCAGGTTCCTCAGAGGTTGCTCGATAGCGGCTGTTCAACCTCAACAGCCATGCATCTCCTCGGCACGTAGCACACCTTGAGAGTGAGGTTTTTTTTATAGAGGTTTGTACCGTCCTCGCGACCTGGGCGATTAAGCCAAGATCCCCGGGCTCTGAAACGTACAACGTTCCACCGTCGCGCCGAACGATGGTCGTTGAGGCACGCACAGAGCTTACGGTGTAGCGGACTGTTGGCGCGACACAGCCCACAGCTCAGGACCCCGGGTTTGCCAAGCCCGTACTCAGCAAATCAATGCTGAGCCCCTGAGGGGCCTGTGGCAAGGAAGGCTACTGGGGCTGGGTGTCACTAGGTGACACCGCTGAGGATGAACAATGAGAAGGTTTCTTACTGGACTTTTTTACTCCTGACAGTTCGCAGACTACTCAAATATGTTGAGTAGGAGTGAGAAGGAAATTGTCACAGGAGTATTCCTTTTTTGATTTCCTGCTTTCTGTTTGCGAGTACTGTGTTTTCAGTGGTGCAAGAGGTGATTTGGTAGGGTGGTGCACAGTGATTGAAATGACGCTGTTGTGGGTCTGGGTGTTGACACGATTCCAGCACTAAACTGGAAGTCGCAAGTCTGTGTTGCTATTTCTCTCATTGGTCGAGTTGCGGCAACAACTGAACAGTAAGAACTAGAAGGTGGTGCACTATGTTTGGGGCTGGGACATATGGTCACACAGTAATGAACTCGTAGCCAGCTTTTATCTTTGGTGGTGGAAGGACTACTCAATTAAAAGTCAGAAATAAGGTAAGAGTTGGCACTAAGTCCTTATCGACCCTTTTCATGAATCTATGGACAGCCGTGACTCCCTGATCAGATAGATATTCTTGAATCTCTTCCTCAGTTAGCCCATCCAAGAAGTTGCTGGAAACAACCCCACAACAAGAGTTGAGTGTGTTTTGAGACTCCACATGTACAGGGTATCTGTATAACAGGGTGGCTTTGAGTAGACAGTGTGCTTGAAAGGCACTTTATCACTGGCAGAAGTGTGCCATTTTGAAGATGAGAACATTATTTTACTGGGCCTGTGATTGTATTGACCCCTTTTTGGATCACGAATGGATTCACAGAAGAAAAACTTTTTCCTTCCACACGTATTTGTACAACCTTCGGTTTCCCGAAGTAGGCGCAAAACTGTCTCCAAGAGAGTGGAAAACGATAGTGGAATGATAATCTTGCAGTGTGGAAAAGAAGTACCACAGCAAAGGCTGTGGCCCCATATTTGCCATGCACTTACTCACCAAATAGAGGTGAGGCCCTGGGGACAAGCAGATACAGTTTTTTTTTTTTTAGGACGCACAACTGCTGAGGCCATTAGCGCCCAACACTGCCCATAGTAAAATCGAACCGGGGTTCGAACATAAATGGCTTTCGCCATATTTGCATGATGCATAAAAAGTAAAACTGTTAACAGAATGCGGGTCATCAGCTAAAATATCAGACATTTCAAATGGTAAACATAGATCATGACAGAGACGATTAAAATACAGACATTGCACTAAACGATGGTTCACAGTAAAAGGTTCATCACAGTGCTCACATAAGGGAGCAGGATCACTACGTAGTAAATACTGGTGGCTATAACGGCAGTGGCCAATACGAAGCCGGGCCAGAACAATCTCCTCTCAGCGGGAGATTCGAGATGACGTTGACCAGAGATTAGGCACAGGTTTAATGGCTCACAATTTGTTCCCTGACTAGGATGACCAATGTAAATACCAACAGGAGATAATACACTGGGAGACACCAGTGCGAAGGTCATCAGAGCTAGTAGAAAAGGTAGATAGCCGAGAAAGGAGAACTGCCTCCTTGGCAGCTGTATCCGCAGACTCATTCCCCAACACTCCCACATGGCCTGGGACCCACAGAAACGTCACAGTAATTCCGCTCATTGAAAGAGAAGTAAGGCAATTGTGAATGCTTTGTACCAGGGGATGGACCAAATATAGCGTGCGAAGGCTCAACAGAGCACTTAGAGAGTCCGAGCAAATGACAGTCTTATTGAGCGAGTTTTGCCGGATGTATTGGGTGGCTTGATATAATGCATACAGCTCACCTGTAAAAATGGAACTCCACTCAGGAAGACGATATTTAAAAGAGACGTTGCCAAGTACAAAGGCACACCCAACCCCCTGGTCTGTCTGTGAGCCATCAGTGTAGATGAACAAATTGTCATCAAATTTGAACCGAAGTGCGAGAAATTCTCTCTGGTAAACGAAACTAGGTGTGGAGTCCTTTGGAAGAGAATGAAGGTCAAAGTTAACACAGATTTCGGGGCTTAGCCACGGTGGAGAGGTGCTCTGTCCAGTCGAGAAGATAGCAAGCATTGTAACGCCGCAAGCGTACTCCCTGTGGTTGCAGAGCAGACGGGCGCATGGCAAAGAGACTGTCAAGTGAGTCATTAAAGAAAACTGCGTGCGTTGGGTGTCCTCGCATGGACGACAAACGGCTAGCATAACAGCTAAGTAGGAGTTTCTGACGGTAAGAAAGGGGTAGTTCGGTGGCCTCGGTATAGAGGCTCCCAAAGGGGCTAGTGTAAAACGCTCCCGTCGCCAGACGGATACCTTGGTGGTGGATTGTGTTAAGGCGGTACAGTATGGACGGTTGAGCCAAAAAATAAACAATGCTTCCATAGTCCAGTTTGGATCAAACTATGGTGCGATACAGATGGAGGAGAGTAGACCGATCAGCTCCCCACGAGGTGCCACTTAACACCCGCAGCACATTGAGAGAGCGGGTACAGCGAGCTGCCGAACGGGATATGTGGGGAGACCAACTTAGCTTCCTGTCGAAAATGAGTCCCAAGAATGTCGTGGTTTCCACAAATGGAAGTACTATGGGGCCCAGACGAAGGGATGGGGGAAGGGACTCATTCCGCCGCCAGAAGTTCATGCAGACTGTCTTGTCAGCCGAGAATCGAAAGCCAGTGTCCATACTCCATGTGTGGAGAGTGTCTAGGCACCACTGAAGGCGCTGCTCCAGGAGTCCCATTTGCTCAGAGCTGCTGTAGATCACAAAGTCGTCGACAAAGACGGACACCGACACTCCCGGTGGAAGGTGATCGGCTATAGAATTGATTGCCACTGCAAATAAAACAACGCTCAGGACCGAGCCCTGGGGGACCCCGTTCTCCTGAATAAAAGTGCTCGATAAAACCGAACCAAAATGCACTTTAAAAACACACTCTGTTAAAAATTCGCGGATAAAAACTGGCAGGCGACCCCAAAAACCCTATGTATGCAGAGTGCGGAGGATGCCCATCCTCCAGCAGGTGTCGTATGCCTTTTCCAGATCAAAGAACACCGCTACTGTCTGGCACTTCCGTAAAAAGTTATTTATTACTGAAGTAGATAGGGCGACAAGATGATCCACCACAGAACGGTGCTTGCGAAACCCACATTGGACATTAGAAAGGAGATGTCGCGTTTCAAGCCACCATACCAGGCGCCTGTGAATCATGCATTCCATCACCTTGCATATGCTACTGGTGAGGGAAATGGGGCGGTAGCTGAAAGGGAAACATTTGTCCTTCCCAGGGTTTGGTATGGGACTGACTATGGCTTCACACCAGCGTCGCGGAAAGGTCCCTTCTATCCATATGCGGTTTTAGGTGGCCAATAGGAAGTGCAAGCTTGTTGGCAGCATCGCCACGTGAATGCCATCCGGTCCTGGAGCAGAGGACCGCGAAGACGAGAATGCGTGGTGGAGCTCTCGTACAGTAAACTCGGTGTTGTAGCATTCACGATTCTGGGTTCTGGGAGGTAAAGGGCAATGGAGTCGCCTCCACCGTCCGTTTCCTAGCAAGGAAAGCGTCAGTGTAGTGTGAAGAGCTAGAGACCTTTGCAAAATGTCGACCCAGTGTGTTGACTATTTGTGGAGGATCGACGACGGTGTCAGTTGTAACACAGAGACCGGGAATCGGGGAATGAGCCATAGTGCCTGAAATTTTTCTGAGGTTACCCCAAATGGAGGAGGAAAGAGTAGACCTATTAAAAGAGCTCATGAATGAGCGCCAACTGGCGCGTTTACAGTCGCGAAAGAGGCGACGACAATAGGCCCACAGCCGTTTGTATCGGATGCAGTTGTCGAGCAAGAGCCGTTGTTTGAAGATTCTAAGGGCACGTCGCAGAGCTCTTAGAGCGTCACGGCATTCTGCGGTCCACCACAGGACAAGGGGACAATGTGCGTGGGTAGTCTTGCAGGGGATGGAACATTCCGCGGCTGTCAGAATAACTGTGGTAATGTGTTCCACTTGGTCGTCTATACTAGGATAGCGATAAGTACCAAAATCTGCCAGCGACAAGTAGAGCTCCCAGTCCGCTTTTGTTATCTGCCAGCGGTGTGAATGCTCAAGGGTGTCAGGTGTCATTAGGTGAATTACACATGGAAAATGATCGCTTGAGTGTGTATCTGAGAGAACAGACCATTCGAGACGCCGTGCCAACTGAGCAGTGCAGATAGCTAGATCTATATGGCTGAAAGTGTTTGTGGGGTCCGAAAGATAAGTTGGTTCACCAGTGTTAAGGCAGATGAGCTGAAGGTAGTTCAGTATATCTGCCAGGAGGGAGCCTTGTGGACATGGTCATGGGGAGCCCCAAAGGGGGTGGTGGGCATTGAAATCGCCCACCAACAAAAACGGATGCGGAAGCTGGTCAATAAGATCTAGAAGATCAGATCTAGTGACGGGAAAGGAGGAAGGAGTGTAAATATTGTACAGTGTGAAGATAAATCCAGACAGCAACAGATTGTATTTGAGTACACAAAGGGACCGGTGTACTGTGTACGTCATCCCGAATAAGCAAAATTATGCCCCCATGGGCTGGAATTCCTGCCACTGGAGGAAGGACAAAGCGAACGGTAGTGTAGTGTGAGAAAGTAATTCGAGTACCAGGAAGCAATTTTGTCTCCTGTAGAGAGAAGATAATTGGGTGATATGTTCGCGTTAGGAGCTGTAATTCTGTCCAATTCGACTGGATACAATGAATGTTCCACTGAAAAATATCCATAATAGGATAAAATGAGATGAAGGTGGACATCAGCCCGATGAAGGCGGCGGGCCACAATGCGAATGTTCGCAACTGGTGGTGTCTGAGACGGGAGGGTCATGCTCCATATTCTCATAGGTGACCACAGCAGCTGCGTGAGGGTGGTCTGCAGCCCCATCTTTGGCTGATGCACCTGGAGAGACTATAGGCTTCCAGGGGATGTCATCGTCGCATTGTGAGATAGAAGAGGGGGATGTTTTCCCCCTATTTGACTTCTTGGAGCCCTGGTGAAGCTCCTTGGTTGGCTCCTTGGTTGGCCCTTTTGGAAGGGGCGCGGAGGAAATCCTCACGTGAATGCTCCTTCTTAGACTTATGGGTCTCTATCTGTGGTTTCACAGCTGAAGATGAAGATTTGGAAGAGGTACTCACACTTTTCGTCGAACGTGATGCCGTTGTCGATGTAGACTGTTTGACAACTACTGTAGTAAACTGTAGGTCACATGTCTGTGTGGCCATAACCCATGTTGGTGGAGGCGCTGCAACTACAGTACTGTAGTTACCACGCGGTGGGGTCTTAGGCATACGACTGGCATACATGTTATGTGCAAGTTGTATTGGAACCTTTTCCTTGACACGGATTTCCTGTATGGCCCATTCATCGGCAAACACGGGACATTCCTGGGAGGAGGCAGCATGATTCCCGTTACAATTGATGCAATGGGGGGACGGTGGTGGACAAATCCCCTCATGTGCCTCTTTACCACAGGTGACGCATGTTACCGGGTTCTTTCACGACTGGCTCGTGTGATTGAAGCAATGGCACTGATAACACCGAGTAGGGTTAGGGATATAAGGTCGTACTGTGACTACCACATATCCTGCCTTGATCTTCCGCGGCAGAGCCACTCGGTCGAAGGTCAGAAACACTATGCGAGTGGGGACTAAAACATTATTCTCTTTTTTCATCACTCGGTGTACTGCGATGACGCCTTGCGCTGCCAGATATTCCTTTAGTTCATCCTTAGTCAGACCGTCCAAACTGGCCGAGTAGACTACCCCTCGGGAATAATTGAGGGTTGGATGAAGCTCAACACAAACCGGGTAGCTATGGAGCAGTTTTTTTTTTTTTTTTTTTTTTTTTTTTTTTTGTGGATTTAGGGCGCACAACTTCTATGGTCATTAGCGCCCAGCCAAAAACATAGATTTGCTATGATCTCCAAAAAAAAGGGTGACTGTCAAAACATCAACAAGAGGCTAAAAAGGAAAGATAAAAGACAATTAAAAGGGTTAAATATCCTTGGATAAGTTGACCAAGTTGATAAAACACAAAACTCTAGCAGCTGCTCATGTGTCATCAGCTAAAATTTCCTCCAGAGTAGACGGAAAATGAAGGGCTACACGGAGATGATTAATAATTACGCAAGACAGTAAAACATGTCGCACGGTCAGCAGTTCACCGCAGGAGCACAGCGGTGCAGGGTCGGCGGACAGCAAGTGACGGTGGCTGAAACGGCAGTGACCGATCCGCAACTGGGCCAGGATGGCCTCCTCCCGCCGAGAGGGGCGCGAGGAGGTCCTCCAAGCGGTCGGGATCGATTTTACAGTTCCCAATTTATTGTTGGACATTGAAAACCATGCACTGTGCCATTGTGACACGATACTCCGGCGGAGAGCCCATTGAACATCGTCTAATGGGACGCAAAAGGTAGCCACGCAAGGCAAAAGAGCTGCGGCCTTGGCCGCTATGTCGGCGGTCTCATTCCCGGGCACACCTACGTGGCCAGGGACCCACAGGAAAGAAACGTGACAGCTGTCATCTGCTAGCAACTGGAGGGAGCGTTGGATCCGATACACAAGAGAATGGTTCGAGAAAGGGTTCTTAAGACTCTGCAGGGCACTAAGGGAGTCCAAACATATGACATAGAAAGGTTGGCGATGGCTGCAGGTGTACAAAACGGCCTGGTGGAGGGCAAAAAGCTCAGCCGTGAAGTTAGAGCACCGGTCAGGGAGCTTGTATTGGAAATGGTTGTCCTCGACGACGAAGGCAGATCCGACACCGGCAGTGCTCTTGGAACCATCAGTGTAGATAAATATGGCATTATCGAACCGCAAACGGAGTTCGACAAGCCTCGAGCGGTATACCAAATCTGGAGTGCTCTCCTTGGGGAGAGAACTAAGTTCAAGGTGAGTGTGAACCTGGGCCTGATGCCACAGTGGCAATGGGCTTTCGCTCAACCGAAAGGTGGAAGGAAGGGTAAAATCGAGCCGCTAAAGCAGGCAGTGAAACCGAACTCCAGGTGGAAGCAAGGCTATCACGGACAACTGATATTGGCGATTGAGTGAGTCGTCAAAAAATAATCTGTAAGACGGATGGTGGGGCATCGACTGCAGGCGGCATGCGTACCGACACAACAGTATGTCACGTCGAGTGGTCAAGGGTAACACAGCAGCCTCGGCATACAGACTTTCAACAGGACTGGTATAAAATGCACCGGTCGCCAGACATAATCCCCGATGGTGAACAGAGTTGAGACGGCGGAGAATCGACGGCCGTGCAGAAGAGTATACGATGCACCCGTAGTCTAGCTTCGACTGAACAATGGCCTGGTAAAGGTGAAGCAGGACGGTACGATCCGCTCCAGATGACGTGCCTTCCCTGGTTTGGGGGTGGGGACAACAATGGCTTCACACCAACTTGTGGGAACATGACCTTCAGTCCATATGCGATTGTAGGTACTAAGAAGAAAACACTTGCCCGCAGGAGAAAGGTTCTTCAGCATTTCAATACGAATGGAATCGGGCCCGGGAGCAGAAGATCGGGACAGGGCGAGAGCACGGTCTAGCTCCTGCATGGTGAAGGTGACGTTATAATTTTCACGATTAAAAGAGTGGTAAGAAGGCGGCCGTGCCTCCTCTACCTGTTTGCGAGGGAGAAAGGCAGGGTGGTAATGGGCAGAGCTCGAAACCTCCGCAAAGAAACGGCCCAATGCGTTGGAAATGTCAGAGGGGTCCAAGAGGACTGCGTTCTCCACGGTCAGGCCAGGAATCGGGGAGTGGACCTTGATGCCGGATAAACGGCGTAGGCCACGCCAAACAAACGTGGAGGGAGTAAAACGGTTAAAAGAACTACTAAAAGCAGTCCAGCAAGCTTTCTTGTTGTCATTTATGATACGACGACATTGCGCTCTCAGATGTTTATAATGTATGCAATTCTCCAAAGTCGGGTCGCGGCGGAAGGTGCATAAAGCACGGCGCCGGGCTCTAAGCGCGTCGCGGCAGGCTGCAGTCCACCAAGAGACCTGGACACGACGTGGAGAAGAGGAAGTACGAGGTATGCAACATTCGGCAGCTGTGAGAATGACCTCTGTGAGGTAGTCGACCTGACTGTCACAGGTGGGAAAATTCCGATTGTGAAAAACAGCCATGGAAGAATAAAGCCCCCAGTCGGCTTTAGAAATGTTCCAACTGGTGGGACGAGGAGATGGGGAATGATGCAGAAAGTGGATGATACAGGGGAAATGGTCACTCGAGTACATGTCAGAAAGTGCATACCACTCAAACCGACAGGCAAGCTGAGGAGTGCATATTGCAAGGTCTATATGGGAAAAAGTGTGTGTTGTGTCTGAAAGGAAGGTCGGTGCACCGGTGTTGAGGCAGACAAGATCGAGGTGTTGGAGAAGGTCCACCAAAAGGGAGCCTCTCGGACAAGGTGCTGGAGAGCCCCATAGGGGGTGGTGGGCATTAAAGTTGCCTATCAACATGAAAGGTGAAGGGAGCTAATCAACAAGGTGTAGCACATCTGCCCTAGTAAGGGCAGATGACAATGGCGAATAAATATTACAGAGGGAAAAAGTAAATGTGGATAGGGTGATGTGGACGCCAACTGCCTGTAGGTGAGTATGCAATGAAATGGGATGGTAATAGACATCGTCTCGAAGGAGCATCAGAACCCCTCCAAGGGCTGGGATACCTTCCACAGGTGGCAGGTCGAACCGCACAGAGGTTTAGTGTGAAAGGTCTGCACGATCACTTGGACGCAACTTAGTTTCTTGGAGGCAGACGACAAGTGGGCAGTGCAATCGAAGGAGTAGTTTTAATTCCTCCCGATTGGAACGAATGCTGCGAATATTCCATTGAAGGAGCGCCATGATAAAAAGTAAGAGAAGAAAGGAAGATAAAAATGAACAAGCAGATGGGGTCACCTCGATGGCCGCTGAGGACCGGACTTCGAGGGAGCACTCCTATCACCATCTACTGGCAAAGGGTCATGTTCCATTGGTTCGATCAACGCGTCTGCCACATCCCGGAATTGATCAGGAGGGGCAGCTTCCACCGCCGGTAAACGGCCGGGTGCCCGGCAGACGGAGCGTCCCGGTGAAACAGAAGACAGCCGAGCCCGGCAACTGTTGGATGGCGTGACCGAGGAGTCACGCCTCGGCGGAGAAGGGGGAGGGCTGTTTTTTCTGGTAGCCTTTTTAGAAGTATGACGGGTGAAGATGCGGTTGACGATTGAGAAGTCTGAGTCTTGAGAAAACCTTCACGTACTGGTTCTTTTTTTGAACTCCGGGCAGCAGATTTGGGTGCCCGGGATGTGTGTGAACTGGTCGACGAATTTGCTGTAGAACGGGCAGAAGGGATCGGAGAGGTGGAACGAGCAATTTTCGGGCTAGCCGACCTGATGACAGTGTCACAGAACGTTAGATCGCAAGTCTGGATGCCTACCTCCTTAGTGGTCGAGGGGAGGCGAGGACCTGGGTGAACGTACCCGATGGGGGTACAGCTGGCTTTCTACTAGCTAATAATTTCCGAGCGGCATAGGTGTAGACCTTTTCCTTCACGCAAATCTCTTGGATGACCCGCTCTTCTTTATAAACGGGGCAGTCTCGTGAAGAAGCAGCATGGTCACCCATGCAATTAATGCAGCGAGGGAATGGAGGTTGACATTCGCCCTCATGAGCGTCTCTGCCACAGGTGGCGCACTTGGCTGCATTTGGACAGGATTTACTTGTACGGTTGTACCTTTGGCAATGGAAGCAGCGTGTAGGATTTGGTATGTACGGGCGAATGGAAATGACTTCGTAGCCCGCTTTCACTTTAGATGGTAGATCAACCCTGTCAAAAGTTAAGAAGACAGTACGGGTTGGCACGAGGTCATTGTTGACCTTTTTCATCACGCGATGAACAGCTGTGACTCCCTGATCTGACATAGTTCAATATCTCCTCGTCTGATAACCCATCCAGCGATCTAGAGAACACTACCCCCCGCGAAGAGTTGAGGGTGCGGTGAGCCTCCACTTTCACAGGGAAAGTATGTACAAGTGTGGCTCGAAGTAACTTCTGCACCTGGAATGCATTCTCTATTTTGCGTAACAAGGTCCCGTTGCGCTGCCTGGAGCAGGTCTTCAAGGGACCTGCGATCGCATCGACACCCTTCTGAATGATAAACGGATTGACTGAAGAAAAATCCTTATCGTCGGTACGTGATACCACCAGGAACTTTGGAATGTTAGGCAAGGCTTTCTGTGGCTGAGAATCATGTTTCCGCTTATGGGTCAGGGTTATAGTTGATGTGGAAGGTTTCATGGCGGAGGTGTCCCCCATGATTACCGGCGTCTCCGATGGCGCGCTCCTTCCTTGTGGGGGGCTCACTGAGGGCGCACCCGCCTTAGGTGACTGTTCGCACCTCAGGTCACACCTCCCAAGAACGGACGGAGGGACCAATCGGTATGTTCGGAAGGTATCAGCTCGGGTAATCACCCCTCCCTGGGCCCGGCCTTTACCGGGGGGTACGTACGTGCCCTACATGTCTACCCGGGGCGGGGAGTTACGCCTTACCCCGTCACTGGCTACGCAGAGCGTGGGTCGACCTTCAGACACGCACAGGGAGGAAAGAAAGAAAGGAGGAAGGAGAGAAAGGGAAAAAAGGAGGAGGAAGAATCTCAAATGCCGAGGCGGAGATTAAAGGGTGAGTCGAGAACAAGGAGAAAGGAGAAAGGGGGGAAGGCTGAAGAACAGGAAACGAAGAGGACCAAGAAGAGAAGACAGAGGAAGCGAAAAAGAAACCTTGGACTGATGAAAAAAACTCCCGTCTCCGGGCGAAGGCACAAACCGGGGGGAAAGAGGGAAGCGGCCTGGGACAGAAGGAAGGTCGCTTCCCCTCGGGGCCCCGTGCGCGCCACACACGTACCCACAAAAGAGCTGTGGGCCCCCTGGGGGGCTATGGAGCAGAGTAGCCTTAAGCAGCCGCTGTGCCTCGGAGCCACTTTCTGTTTCCAACAGTAGTGTTCCATTACGTAGGTGGTTGCAGGTCTTAACTGGGCCAGCAATGGCATCAACCCCTTTTTGAATAATAAATGGGTTCACCGACGAAAAGGATTGTCCTTCCTCAGTATGGTTAACCACAAGGAACTTTGATGTCTGTAAATTCTTCTGTTCAGAGACACTATTGTCCAGTACGTCAATTTCTAGAGACTCTTTACATTTTCTTTTTTTGATAACCATTGCGGATGTATCCCCCATGATTGCCAGTGTCTCCGATGGCACGCTCCTTCCTGCTGGGGGGCCCCCCAATGGAAGCACACCCGCCTAGGGTGATTGTTCCCACCCCATGTCACACCACCCGATCTACAGATGGAGGGACCAATTGGCGAATCGGGAAGGTATCAGCGCAGGCAATCGCCCCTCCCCTGGCTTGGGACTTATGCATTACCCAGTCACCCATATGGGTGGCCTTCAAGTGTGCACAGGGAGGAGGAAGAGAGAAATAGTAGGAGGAGAAGCCTCAAATGCAGACGCGGAGGCAAATAAAGAGATGAAAGAAGAGCTTAAGCCAAAAAGGTCAGAACTTCGGTTCCCAGAAGGATGCACAGACTCGGTCCCCAAGAGAGGGTAAAAGGACAGTAGGAGAAGCGTTGTGTAGCACGGAAAGGAAAGAGTGCTACAAAGGCTGGGGCCCCGTGCTCGCCATGCACGTACTCACCACAGAGCGGTGAGCCCCCTGGGGGGACAGATACATGTGAACAGTGTGTGCACCTAAAGCAGAAGCCTAAAAGTAGAAAAAAGGGACAATGTTAAAAACAAAAGGAGAAATGGACAGAGGGGGAGAGCTCCAAACCTTGCTGCCCACAGGAAGAGCCACAAACTCACCCATCCTGTCGAAGTGTCACAGATAAAATCTTATAGCTGAGAGTAAAAACCTCTTTCATGGAGAAACCCGAGGACCCTGTCAGACACCCATGAATCATCTGGCAAAACCAAGGGCAATGAGTGTGGAATTCCATATTTGGCATGGAGTGCCAAGAGAAATAGACATTCCACTAAGATTTGAGCCACAGATTGTAGGGTCCCACAACTGCAATGTTAGTAGGCTCATTGCACATGTCAGCCTGGAATGTACGATGTGGAGACGGCAAAGGACAGTGGATTCCCTTCCCCAAGAAAGGTATAAGGAAGGACTCTTGAAGCTGAAGTGGTTGACATAATGGAGCTAAGTTTATTATACAGGGCAATAGCCTTGCAATTGCTGTTCCAGTCTTGTTTGAGCAAAACTCTCATTTGTATTCACAAAGGGTTGCCCAAGGAATGGGTAGTAAGTTACTGGTCAGCATGTTCATTTCCTAGAATACCTACAGTACATCACTGGGGACCCAGAGGAAAACAACGGAGCAGGAGGTACGACAAAGGTCAGCGAAGAGATCATGGATACCACTGACCAAAGGATGGGAGAAGTAGATCAACATATGGCCTGCAGGCTACTCATTGAGTCTGAACAGATTAAAACGTAGTCAGGGGCTACTTGTTTGATAAAATGAAGTATCTTAGTAATGGCCGTCAGTTCTTCCATAAATACACTGAATGATTTTGTCAGTGAATGGCATTCTGTACCAATGGGAGATGTAAATGCATATCCTGTCTGACAAGCAGTGTAGGAAATTGTGGCACCATGAAGTTCAAGTACTGTCTGCAGCAAATGATGGAAGATTATGGGGCCATCTACTGCTGGATGGAGTGACCGAAGAGTCACGCCATGGCGGGGAAGGAGAGAAACTTCTCTTTTTGTGTGCTTTTTTGGAGACAGTTCTGTTCTGTTGAGAAGATGAAGCTTTCAGAAAATCTCCGCGAACAGGATCTTTTTTCAAAATCCGGGCTTCCAACTTAGGGGCCCGTGGTTTCTGTGAGACAGAAGTGGACTGGAATAAGGTTGAACAGAAGTCATTGGAGATGCCGAGCAGGCAATCTTTGAGCTAGCTGATCTAACAACTGAGTTGCTGAAGGTAAAGTCAGATGTCTGTGTACCCATCTCCTTTGTTGGTTGAGGAGAGGAAAGGATATTGCCGTAGGTACCCACTGGGAGCACAGCAGGCTTTCTACTCACCAATAACTTCCGGCAGCAGACGTGGAAACTTTTTCCTTGACTCGGATTTCCTGGATGGCTAGTTCATCTTTACATACAGGGCATTCACGTGAATTAGCAGCATGGTCACGCAAGCAGTTGATACAGCGAGGAGACGGAGGCGGGCAGTCACCCTCATGGGCGTCCCTACTACAGGTGACACATTTCACTGCATTGGGGCACGACTGATGTGTATGATTATACTGGTGACATTGGTAACATCTGGTAGGATTTGGGACATACAGCCAAACGGAGATCATTTCATAACCTGCTTTTATCTTCGAAGGAAGGTCAACCTTGTCGAAGGTCAAGAAAACTGTTTGGGTCGGTATTAAGTTGTTGTTAACTCTGTTCATCACTATGTATTGCTGTTACACCCTGGTCAGAAAGGTACTCCTGTAGTTCCTCATCGGACAGGCCATCAAGGGATCGTGAGAACACAACCTCCCGCGACGAGTTTAGGGTATGATGAGGTTCGACCTTAACAGGAAAGGTGTGTAACAGTGTGGTGCAAAGCAGCTTTTGAACTTGAAAGGCACCTTCCGTTTCCAGCAACAGTGACCCATTTTTTTGGCAGGAACAAGTTTTAACAGGACCTGCTATTGCGTCAACACCCTGTTGTATGACAAAGGGATTTACTGATGTGAAATGTTTGCCACCAGTGCGTGAAATGACTAAGAACTTTGGCAAGTTAGGCAACATTTTCTTTGACTTGGATTCATTGTGCGTCCTTTTCTGGGTAAATGCTGAAGTTGAAGAAGAAGAAGAAGAAGAAGAAGAAGTCATTGTGAAGTTGTCCCCCATGATTACCGGTGTCTCCGATGGCACGCTCCTTCCTAATGGGGAACCCTCACTGAGGGCTCACCTGCCTTAGGTGATTGTCCAGACCTCAGGTCACACCTCCCAAGAAATGGATGGAGGGACCAATCGGCAGCTTGGGTAATCACCCCTCCCTGGGCCTGGCCTTTACCAGTGGTTATGTGCGAGCCCTACATGCCAACCCGGGGCTGGGACTTACGCATTACCCAGTAACCTGTTATGCAACGAGTGCTTGGGTGGCCTTCAGGAACGCATAGGGAAGAAGAAAGGAAAGAGGAAAGAAGTGGGAAAGGTTGAGTCTCAAATGCCAAGGTGGAGACTAGAGGAGGAGAGGAAGGCTAGAAGAACACAGTAAGGAGCGAAGGCAGAAGTAAAGTTTAGGAGAAGAGAAACCTAGAAAGGAAAAAAACTGGTACAAGAGATCACTTCAAACTCATATGGGACACCCCATCTTTGGGCTAAGGCATGAACCGGGGGGGGGGGGGGGGTACTGAAGCAGCCTGGGACCTGGGACAGGAAGGAAGACTGCTTCGGCTTGGGGCCCCATGTGTGCCACACACGTACCCACGAAAGAGCTGTGGGTCCCCTGTGGGGAAGGAAGAGAGAAAACACTCCCAGCACACCCACTTGCTCTGTTTGATTATATAACGAGCCTTGGCACAAAGGCCTTTAGAATTGATAAGAAAAGTGTGGGACAGGTAGTGCTTAAAATGTTGCAAGACTTGACGGCACTCACGAATCACCACACGAATGGTTTTGTTCCACCACAGAACTGGGTGGTGGCTAGGAGGACCTGTTGTCTGGGGGACAGCAATGTTACCAGCTCAAGTTATCGCAGTGAACACATCACTGATGACATCAATAGAGCCAGATGTGGCTGGTGTGAAAACCATCTAGAATACACACAAAGGCCAATTACCATGACACAAAACCCAATAGGGTGTCCTGTCCCTCATCAAGCGGAAGGGGAGTGAAAGAATCAATGGAAAGCGGTCACTGTCACAAAGTTCATTATTGGTGAGCGATGAAATGATGGGAAAACGGGAGGAGAAGTGAGTGAAAGGATTATAGTGGAAAAAGTGCCATAATCAGTAATAAGATTGGTTGGGGAACCATCGTTGAGAAGGCACAGGTCGTGAGCAGCAATGAACTGCTGTATGATGCAGCCCCGACTAGTGGCATGAGCACTGCCATATGAACTATGGCACAGACTCCACCAGATGCTAACATGGTTCTGACAGGATGCACAAAACTCAGAGTGGTTCCCTATATTTTACCCCAGCTACATTCAGAATTTAAAAGAGTGTATTCCAGTCAACACTGTCAACAGCTTTCTTCAGAGCCACAAATGTTAAAAATTTAGGTTTCCCTTTCCTTAGCCTAAGATAAGTCGTAATGTGAGTAATGCTTCGCATGTTCCTACATTTCTCCTAAATCCAAACTGATCTTCCCCAAGGTCAGATTCCACCAGTTTTTCCATTCACCTGTAGATAATTTGTGATAGTATTTTGCAACCATTAGTTGTTAAACTGACAGTTCTGTAATTTCCACATTTGTCCGCACTTGCTTTCGTCAGAATTGGAATAACTGAATCTCCTTGAGGTCTGAGGGTATTTCCCCCGTCTCATTCATCTTGCATACCAGGTGGAACAATTTCTTCATGACTGGCTCTCCTAACAATAATAGCAGTTCAGACAGGGCCTTTTTTCTACTCAAATCTTATAGTACTCTCTCAAATTCTTATCAGTCCTGTCTGGAGTGAACAGACATTATGGTTGTGTGTGTACAGCTGTCTGAGTGATTGCATGAGTATGTGTTTCTTTTTCTGACAAAGTCCATGGCTGAAAATTTAAGTTGTGTGAATGTGATTATCTATTTTTGTGTCTGTCGGCAGCTCAGTGAGCCTCTTTATGGTGAGTTGTTACCTATCCTCTATTAATGATATTCCTATCAGATTTTCCATTGTTAAAAATTCTTCTCACGGTATCATATCTCCTACCTCTTTCTCCACTTCGTTTTCCATTTCTAGGATACTGTCTTCATGTTTATTTCCTTTGTACAGGCCTTCTATATTGCCACGAGTCTTCCGATGGTAGTGGTTAACACCACTGATCACTGTGCTTGCGGCCCCCCAGTTTAAATCCCACCACGGGCAGAAAAAAAAAATAATTCTTTGTATTTACTAATTCCAGCATGCGCTACATGTTTCTTCTGTTTGATGTACTTGTAAGTTCCAGAAAATTCTTTCTATATACGAGTAGTGGAGCACACCAAACAGGAGTCAGTCTGTACTGTGTTTACACTTGTGTTACTAATAAACATGTTGTAAGTGTAAAGTGTTGTGCTCTATTACCAACCAGCCTTCGAATTCTGGACCACCTACAGTTTGCAACAGGAAACTTTCTGGTGGTGGTACTAGGTATCCTGCAATACATCTGCATCATCGTTGCTCCGATTAGGCAGCATAAGAGTCATCACCTATTTGGACAAGAACCAGAATACAACGCTTATATTGCTTACCTCCGTCCGAAGGTCAGTGTCATCAAAAGACCCATGGATACGAAAACAGTGGTTAGCCAGCTGCACATCAGACACCCAATGGTGTTCTCTGGAGATGCTGGAAAGGATCCACACAAGAGGCTGAACATGATTTTGCTTCTCTCATATGACGGAGAGAAGTATTACAACAGTTTATGGCAGCTGGGACGGTTGGACAAAGTGAGCACCAGAATATTCCCAAGGATGTCGGTCCTGTACATCATGAGGGAGCTGACACTGCTGAAGAATAGGTGTTTCAAACATTAGTACCTGTCAGCCCCATCAGTCGCACATAACATGAACAATGCCCTACTATGACTTACGCTGCAGCCACCAAACAGCAGCCTAGGAACTGACCAAAGTGGCCACAACCAAATCCTCTGGCAATTATGACACCTCGCAGGAGGACAGAAGATAACATGCCATTGTGTTTTCATTGTAGGATAATCTACGGAGAGAGGATGAGTATTTACTATTACGCCACAATCCACTGACCACCAGAGCAGTCCTTTCAACAGCAGTCAACTACAGATGATTACTGTCGACCTATGGGGCAAAACCCATCACCGTATCCTGGACATGGTCGCTATCGTACATGCCGATGCCATTTGCCTTTTTGAGATAACAGCTGCTTGCCTAGCTACCGTGTTCAAGAAAAGTAGGTGAGGCGACAATCCACGGGGAGGGGAGGTCGCTTTAGATGAATGACATCGACGGCCAACCTGTCTAAAGCACTAGTCAATTCAGGAGCTTCCTTCTCCTTATTGTTGAATGACTACAGCCACAAACTAAAGACGATAATTTTCTGTGATACAAGAGCAAAGCAACCCACCCCCATGAACCACAGACACTGCCGAGGTGGGGTGACTTGCGTGCCTCAACGATGCAGATAGCCGTACCGTAGGTGCAACCACAGTGGAGGGGCATATGTGGAGAGGCCAGACAAACTTGTGGTTCCTGAAGAGGGGCAGCAGCCTTTTCAGTAGTTACAGGGGCAACAGTCTGGATGATTGACTGAGCTGGCCTTGTAACGTCAGCTAATGTGGCTTTGCCACACAGCTACTGCGAACAGCTGAAAGCAAGGGGAAACTACAGCTGTTACTTTTCCCGAGGACATGCAGCTCTACTGTATGAACATATGATGATGGCATCCTCTCGGGTAAAATATTCCGGAGGTAAAATAGTCCCCCATTCGAATCTCCGGGCAGGGACTACTCAGGAGGATGTTATCATCAGGAAAGACAATACTGGCATTCTACGGATCGGAGCATGGAATGTTAGATCCCTTAATCGGGTAGGAAAATTAGAAAATTTAAAAAGGGAAATGGATAGGTTGAAGCTAGATATAGTGGGGATTAGTGAGGTTCGGTGGCAGGATGAACAGGATTTCTGGTCAGGTGAGTACAGGATTATAAATACAAAAACAGTTGGGGGTATCACAGGAGTAGGACTGATAATGAATAAGAAAATAGGAATGCGGGTAAACTACTATGAGCAGCACAGTGATCACGTTATTGTCAAAGTAGATACAAACCCAACACTGACAACAGTAGTACAGGTTTATATGCCAACTAGCTCTGCCGATGATGAGGAGATCGAAGAAATATATAAGGAGCTAGAGGAAATTATTCAGACAGTTAGGGAGAGGAAAACTTAATTGTGATGGGAGACTGGAACTCGGTAGTAGGAAAAGGAAGAAAAGGAAAAATAGTAGGTGAATATGGACTGGGCAGGAGGAATGAAAGAGGAAGTCGCCTGGTAGAATTTTGCACGGAACATGATTTAATCGTTACAAACACGTGGTTTAAGAATCGCAAAAGAAGGTCGTATACGTGGAAGAGACCAGGAGACACCGGAAGGTATCAGATAGATTTTATAATGGTAAGATATAGATTCCAGAACCAGGTTCTAAACTGCAAGACATACCCAGGGGCAGATATAGACTCTGACCATAACTTGTTAGTCATTAACTGTAGGCTGAAACTGAAAAAACTGCAGAAAGGTAGGAAAATAAGGAGATGGAACTTAGATAAATTGAAGGAAAGTGAAGTTCTGGAGAATTTCAGAGGGAGATTTAGGCAACAATTGACAGAAACAGGGGGAAATAAAACAGTAGAAGAGGAATGGGTAGCATTGAGAGATGAAATAGTGAAGGCAGCAGAGGACAAAATAGGTAGGAAGGCAAGACCAAGAAAAAAATCCTTGGATATCACAGGAAATACTAAATTTAATGGATGAAAGGAGAAAATATAAAAATGCAGTAAATGAATCAGACAAAATGGAGTACAGACGACTAAAAAATGAGATTGACAGGAAGTGCAAAATGGCTAAGCAGGAGTGGCTAGAGGCCAAATGCAAATCTGTAGAAGAATGTATAAGAAGGGGAAATGTAGATAACGCCTACAGGAAAATAGAGACATTTGGGGACAAGAAAAGCAACTCTACAAATATCAAGAACTCGGATGGGAAACCAGTTCTCAGCAAAGAAGGGAAAGCTGAAAGAGTACATAGAGCAGCTCTACAAAGGAAATGAACTTAGAGACGATGTTGTAGGAAGGGAAGAGGAAGTAGATCAAGATGAAATAGGAGATACTATACTGAGAGATGGATTTGACAGAGCCTTGAAAGACCTAGGTCGGAACAAGGCCCCAGGAGTAGATGACATACCCGCAGAGCTACTATAGTCTCTGGGAGAGCCAGCCATGACAAGACTATTTGAACTGGTGTGTAGGATGTATGAGACAGGCGAAATACCCTCAGACTTTAAGAAAAATGTAATAATCCCCATTCCAAAGAAATCAGGAACAGACAGGTGTGAAAATTACAGAACCATCAGTTTGATAAGTCATGGTTGCAAAATTTTAACATGAATTATCTACAGGAGAATGGAAAAGCTGGTAGAAGCTGACCTCGGAGAAGATCAGTTTGGATTCAGGAGGAACGTAGGAACCCGGAAGGCAATACTCACTTTACATCTTATCTTAGAAGATAGATTAAGGAAAGGCAAACCTACATTTTTAGCTTTTGTAGATTTGGAGAAAGCTTTTGACAATGTTGAGTGGAATACACTCTTTCAAATTCTGAAGACAGCAGGGGTAAAATATAGGGAAAGGAGAGTTATTTACAACTTGTACAAAAGCCAGACCACAGTTATTAGACTCGAAGGGCATGAAAGAGAAGCATCGGTTGTGAAGGGAGTAAGACAGGGTTGTAGCCTTTCTCCGATGTTATTCAATTTGTACATCGAGCAGGCGGTGAAGGAAAGCAAGAAAAAATTTGGAATAGGGATTAAAGTTCAGGGGGAAGAAATAAAAACATTGCGTTTTGCTGATGACATTGTAATTCTATCAGAGACAGCATAGGACCTGGAAGAGCAGTTGAATGGAATGGACAGTGTGTTGAAGAGAGAGTATAAAATGAACATTAACAAGAGCAAAACAAAAATAATGGAATGCGGTCTTAGAAAATCAGGCGATGCTGAAGGAATTAGATTAGGTAACAAAACAATGAAGGTGGTAGATGAGTTTTGTTACTTGGGTAGTAAAATAACATGCGATGGTCGTAGTACAGAGGATACAAAATGCAGAATGGCAATGGGAAGAAAAGCATTTTCGAAAAAGAGAAATTTGCTAACATCGAATATTAATTTAAGTGTAAGGAAGTCTTTTCTGAAGGCATTTGTGTGGAGTGTTGCCTTGTACGGGAGTGAAACATGGACGATAAGCAGTGCGGACAGGAAGAGGATAGAGGCTTTTGAAATGTGGTGCTACAGAAGAATGCTCTAGATTAGGTGGGTAGATCGCATAACTAATGAAGAGGTACTTAACAGAATTGGTGAGAAAAGGAATTTTTGGCATACCTTGACTAAAAGAAGGGATCGCTTGGTAGGACACATTCTTAGACATCGGGGAATCGTAAATTTAGCATTGGAGGGAAGTGTGTGGGGTAAAAATCGCAGAGGGAGACCAAGAGACGCGTATAGTAAGCAGATTCAAATAGATGTGGGTTGTCGTTCTTATGAGGAGATGAAAAGGCTTGCTCAGGATAGAGTAGGGTGGAGAGCTGCATCAAACCAGTCTCCGGACTGAAGACCATAACAACAACACGAGAGCAACTGTGCAGAAGATTGCAAATGGCAAGTATGTCCGGCCAGAAGGAACATGTGTCACAAGAAGAACAATCAACAACAAGACACAGCTGTTTCAATTTGTCATTTTAACAGAATGTAGCCATAACGCCGTCCTTGGATGTAACTTCCTCCAGGTATCTCAGGCTATCATTGACTGTGGAAGATCTGAGCTACAAATTAAAGCAGCCATTCCATTGAGTACACATAACACGGACTTCCCCCCGGGGAGGTGGTTTGCTGTTGAGAATGTTGAGATCCCACTGTTAACAATGAGAAGAGTTCCAGTCAGCAGCTGAGATGACAGCTGAACTTTGAAGAGCTTGTTGATCGCAAAAAGCTAATCAGTATAACGAAGGAAATCTACACAACAGCAGATATCATAAGCATTACAGGTGGTTGAGGAGAACTTTGGATCACTAATTTTCACAAGCAATCACAACTCATTCCTAAAGGAATGTGTATAGGGACAACTAAACTAGTCCAGGATGGTGAGCTCAATGTCATCAATGAAGACCCATGTGCTGCTGTTACTGCTGAAAACGCAATAGAGGAAACTACTATGGCACTGCACATAGGCCCGGTCTGACACAGGAACAACATCAGCAGGTGTTAATCATACCACACCAATTTTCAAGAGTATTTCAGGCCACTCATGAGAAGAGCCAGATGAAACAGCCCATGATAAAAGACCATATCAATACTGGGGATCATCTATCAATTAACCAATGTTCGTACAGAGTGTCACCAGCTGAAAGATGGATAGTTCGGGAGGAAGTGGAGAAGGTGTTGCACAATGACATTATTCAACCTGTAGAGAGTTCCTGGTTGCCTTTGGTGGTCCTCACAAAGAAGAAGGATGGCGCGAGACATTTCTGTGTCGACTATTGGTGGCTGAACAAAATCACAAAGAGAGATGTCTACCCATTGCAGTGCATTGACAACACCTTAGACTGCTTGAAGGGAGCTACATACTCCTCAACAATGGAAATGTAGACAGATTACTGGCAAATCGAAGTTGACAAAGCTGACAGAAAGAAGACTGTTTTTATTACACCTGACAGCCTCTACGCATTCAAAGCCATGCCGTTTGGATTATGTAATGCCACATTTGAACACATGATGAACAACTTTCTTCGACACCTTAAATGGACGACATGTCTGTTATCTAGATGACGACATTGTTTTCTAAAGGACATTTGCAGAACATCTAAGCCACCTGTCAACTGTGTTGCAGTGTGTTAAGACAGCAGGATTTCTCCTCAACCCAAATAAGTGCCTCTTCATCACCAAAGAGATAAAACTCCTGGGGCACCTAGTGAACGGAGATGGCGTCTGTCATGATTCAGATAAAGTAAAGGCAGTCACAGAATTTCCACCTCCTTAGCACTTCTGTGATGTGACAAGTTTCCGTGGGCTGTGCTCATACTATCGTCATTTCATAGAAGGTTTTCGTAACAAGGCAAATCCTTTTCAAGAACTTCTGTAGGGAGACGCCAAGTTTTATGGGATGAGATGAAAGAGCTTTCCAGGCACTTACAGAGACTCTAACCTCTGCACCAGTTCTAGCCTTGTACGACAAGAATGCGGAAACCGAACTTCACATAGACACTAGCGGTTGTGGGATTGATGGAGTGCTTGTACAAATTCAGGAAGGTGCTGTAAAGGTGGTAGCCTATGCATCAAGAGTTCTCTCAAAGTGTGAGATAAAATATTCTACAACCGAAAAGGAGTGTCTCGCCTTAATCTGGGCTATCAACAAGTTCCGAACATATTTATTTGGTAAACCATTCACCGTTGTGACTGACCACCATTCTTTATGTTGGCTGGACAATTTGAAGGATCCATCAGGTTGACTAGCAAGATGGGCACTAAGACTCCAAGATTATAAGGTCACAGTGGTATTCAAAAATGGGCACAAACACAAGGATGCTGAGTGCCTTTCAAGGAATCCATTAGGCAAACACAATAGCAGAGATGAAATTTCAGCCCCCACTGAACAGAGGGAAGATCCTGCATTATTACAAACCACAGAGGCCTTAAAGTAAAGAGAACTGAATAAAGGAGAGTTTCAACTAATGAATGAGACATTGTGTAAAAGCAACTATGATTGACTGGGCCTCAAATGGTTGTTCCAGCTCTTCTCCAGCTAGCTATTCAAGTATTTCCATGATTCTCCAATATCCAGGCACCTGGGATTCATGAAGACCCTAGACAGAATCGATGCATGTATTACTGGCAAAGTCTCTACCGATCTGTCAGACACTACGTGAGCCATTCACTGTAAGGAGTGCCATAGACGGAAGCATGTGTCACAATTACCTCCAGGTCATCTGGTACCAATTCGACCTGCAGCAGCTCCATTCCACCAGATTGGAATCAACCTTTTAGGCAGGTTCCCAAAGTCGACAACTGGTAATCAACGGATAATAGTCTGCACTAACTACCTTACCCGTTACGCTGTCACCAAACCTGAGATTGTAAAATTCCTAGTAGAAGAGATAATTTTGAAGCATGGTGCACTATATGTGATATTTGATCGAGGAAAAGTATTCATGTGAAAACTGGTTTCAGAGGTAATGTCACATTGCGACATTGTCCACAGAATAAGAACTGTGTACCATCCTCATACAAATGATCTTACACAATGTTTTAACAATACATTAGCAGATATGTTGTCGATGTACGTCAATGTTGAGCAAAAGGATTGGGATACAATACTGCCAGTCATGACATTTGCTTATAATACAGGAAGGCACGACACCACAGGCTTCATGCCTGTTTTTCCTGTTTCATGGTGGTGAAGCTGAGACAACAATGGATATACTGTTCCTGTTCCAACTGGATGACACTCAGGATGACTATGTGAAACAGCCCATCACCAGGGCCGAAGAAGCAAGATAGCTGGCTTGTATACAGACACTGGATGCCCAGGAGAAGGACCGTCAGCGGTATAACGACAAGCACCAAACTATTGTGTACAGCCCAGGAGATCTGGTATGGACTTTTACCCCTGTACGGAAAGTTGCATGAACGAAAAAGTCACTGAAGCAATACTTTGGTCTGTCTCGTGTCATACACTGCCTGTCAGACATCACGTACGAAGTCGAGGATTATGAGCCTTCCTCAAAACAACAAAAATTAAGAGACATTGTTCATGTCCTCCACATGAAGCCTTACTATGAACTGAAAGAACAGATAGACAGAAACGGCCTCTTGTTTAAGGACTCTGAAGGCTTTTGAGATAATGATGAAGCCACAAAAGGAGGGTCTGGCACTAGTCATCATCACCCTAAGAAAGGCGTGCAGGCAGAATGGAAGCATTCTCCAAAAGTGCCATAGAGAGGACCCATGACAAGCTCCAGGACACTGCAGTTGACTCCAAAGAGAATCTAACAACAGGTCACTGTTCTTTCAGGAAGGGGAGCAATGTCACGAGTCTTCCGACAGCATGTGTGGTGCATTAGTTAGCACTGCAGATTGCTGTCTGTGCTCGTGGTCCCCAGTTCAAATCCCACCATGGGCAGAAAAAATTATTTCTTTGTATTTACTACATCCAGAATGTTCTACATGTATCTTATGTTTGATGTACTTGTAAGTTCCAGAAAATTCTAAGTATGAATAGTGGAGCATTCCAAACAGGAGTCAGTACCGAGTGATACTTGTCTTAGTAATAAACGTGTTCTACGTGTAAAGTGTTGTGCTCCATTAATGACCAGCCTTTGAATTCCAGACCACCTGCAGTTTGCAATATATTCCTTCCACATTTCAGCATTCCCTTCTTTGCTTAGTACTGGTTTTCCATCCGAGTTCTTGATATTCATACCAGTACTTTTCTTGTCTCCAAATGTCTCTTATTTTCCTGTAGGCAGTATCTATCTTTCCCCTAATTATACATTCTTCTATGGTCTTGCATCTCTCCTCAAACTGCTCCTGCTTAAATAGTCTGCACTTCCCGTCAATCTCATTTTTCAGCCTTATGTACCTTCTTTAGCCTTCACTTGATGCATTTTTTTCTTTACTCTTTTCATCAATTAAGTTCAGTATATCCTGAAGGTATCAGGGGTAACATATAGGGAGCGAAGAGTTATATTCAACCTATACAACAACCAGACAGCGGTTATTAGAGTCTAAGGGCAAGAAAGGGATGCAGAGGTTGGGAAGGAAGTAAGACAGGGTCGTAGCCTTTCCCCAAAGTTGTTCAATCTGTACATTGAGCAGGCAGTGAAGGAATGGAAGGAGAAATATGGAGAGGGCATTAAAGAGCAGGGAGAAGAAATAAAAACATTGTGGTTTGCCGATGACATAGTAATTCTGTCAGAGGCCACAAAAGATCTGGGAGAGCAATTGAATGGAATGGACAATGTCTTGAAAAGAAGATTTAAGTTTAACATTAACAAGAGTAAAATGAAGGTAATGGGATGCAATGTCAGAAAATCAGGCTATGCTGAAGGAATTAGATTAGGTAATGAGATGAATTTGGTTATTTGGGTAGCAAGATAACTTCTGATGGCTGAAGTAAAGAAGATATAAAATGCAGAATGGCTATGGGGAGAAAAGCGTTTCTATAGAACCGAAACTTGTTAACATCCAATATTAATTTAAATACTAGGAAGTCCTTTCTGAAAGCATTTGTCTGGAGTGTAGCATTGTATGGGAGTGAACGTGGACGATAAGGACTTCAGATAAAAGGATGATAGAAGCTTTTGAAATGTGGTGCTACAGACGAATGATGAAAATTTGATGGGTAGATCACGTAACTAATGAGGAGGTGCATAACCAAATCGGGGAGAAAAGGAGTTTCTGCCATATACTGACTAAGATAAGGGATAGATTGGTTGGACACATTCCGAGACATCAAGTAATTGTCAACTTAGAATTAGAAGGAAGCGTGTGGGTAAAAATCGTAGAGGGAGACCGAGGGATGAATACAGTAAGCAGATTCAAAAGGATGTAGGTTGCGAAACGTATTCTCAGATGAAGAGACTTGTGCAGGACAGGGTAGCATGGAGAGCTGCATCAAACCAGTCTGTGGACTGAAGACCACAACAACATCTCCTGTGTTATCCAAGGATTTCTATTAGACCTCCTCCTGCCTTTATGAACCTCTGCAGCCTTCACTACTCTATTACTCAGATATACCTATTCTTCTTCTACCCCATTTCAGACAATCCTTGCCTAATTCTCCCTCATAGTCTCAATCACCTTCAATTTGTCCAGATTCCATCCACTTATTTATCTACCTTCTTTCAGTCTCTTCCGATTTAATCTACAGTTCATAACCATTAAGTTATGGTCAGAGTCTATATCTGCCCCTAGGTATGTCTTACAATTTAAAATCAGGTTTCTAAACCTTTGCCTTACCATTATAAAGTCAATCTGGTGTCTCCCAGTGTCTCCTGGTCTCTTCCTCATATATAACCTTCTTTCATAATGATAAAACCTAGTGTGTAATTATTACATTGTGCTCTGAACAAAATTCCACTAGGTGGTCTGTCCTTTCATTCCTTTTCCCTACCCTATATTCACCCACTAAAATTCATTCTATTCCCTTTCCTACTAATGAGTTCCAGACCCCCATCACAATCAAGTTTCCTTCTCCTTTAATGGTCTGAATTATTTCTTTTATCTCCTCATCATCGGCATAGCTAGTTGGCATATAAACTTTTATTACGGATGTCATTGTTGGCCTTGTGTCTATCTTTGCTACAATATGATTTCACTATGCTGTTCATAGTAACTTACCAACATTCCTATTTTCTTATTCATTATCAAACCTACTCCTGCGTTACCAACAACTGATTTTGTATTTATAATCCTGTACTCACCCGATCAAAAATCCTGTTCATCCTGCAACCAATCATTAATTCCCACCATATCTTACTTTAACCTATCCACTTCTCTTTGAAATTTCCTAATTTACCTATTTGATTAAGGGATAAAACATTCCACACTCAAATCTGTAAAATGCCTGTTTTGTTTTTCTTGTTGACGACATCCTCCTGAATAGTTCCCACCTGGAGATCCAAACGAGGGACTATTTCACCTCTGAAATATTTTACCTGAGAGGACGCCATCACCATCTATTCATACTGTAGAGCTCCATGTCCTCGGGAAAAGTAACGGCTGCAGTTTCCCCTTGCTTTCAGCCATTAACAGTAACTCTGGCAAAGACACATTAGCTGATGTTACAAGGCCAGCTTAGTCAATTATCCAGACTGTTGCCCCTGCAACTACTGAAAATGCTGCTGCCCCTCTTCAGGAACCACACATTTGTCTGACCTCTCCACAAATACCCCTCCACTGCAATTGCACATACGGTGCAGCTATCTGCCCACAAGCCATCTCACCTCGGCAAAGTCTGTGGCTTGTGGGGGTGGAACAATACAGTATACCAGTTAAATATCAATGCAATACTTTAAAGTCTTGTGTCAATCTGTAAAATAAGATAAAGGCAACTACCCACTTAATATAGATCTATACGTGGAGCACAGCAATACACAACAAAAAATAGTATTTACTTAGCTATTGAGCAATCAGCTGTAGTTGCGCCTATGGTATGGTTATCTGTATGTTGAGGCACACAAGCCACCCCACCTCTGCAATATCAGTGGTTCATGGAGGTAGATCCATCCTACCCCCTCCCCTCCTAAAGTGGTGTTCTATCGCCCTCTCAACCTCCATAACATCCTAGCTAGTCCATCCCTATGACAACCCGAAACCCAGCCCACTGCCACAGGCATCATATCCCTGTGGAAACCCTGCTGCAATACCTTGTCAATACACCCACCCAGCAATTCCTATTCCAGTCCTGACACTGGCTTATCCTGCCCTATAAGAGGCCAGGCCACCTGTGAAATCAGTCATGTAATTTACCATGTGTGCTGCAAACACAGCACAGCGTCCCATATTGGCATGACCAGTAACCAGCTGCCCACTAGAATGAATGGCCACTGCCAAACTGGCCAAAAACAAGGTGGAACAGCCTGTGGCACAGCATGCAGTGGAGCAAATGTTTGATTTCAATGGCTGCTTTACAACCCAGGGCATCCAGGTCCTCCTTCCACCCATCGCCAGCTTTCTTGAACTGCACAGATGGGAGTGTGTGTGTGTGTGTGTGTGTGTGTGTGTGTGGTGCTCATGCATTTATTTATTTAGTTTTTTCCCCTCCCCTCAGCCGTCTCCCTGCTCCATTACTGAGATGCATCTCGTTCCATCTAACACACACATGCTCTGCAAGGCTGTGAAGTATCCATCCCCACCACTGTGATGCAACCTTCCTACCCCCTCCCCTATTTCCAGTGCCTGATTTGTAGTGCAGAAGCTGGAGCTGATGGTTGTATCACTGTGTTGTGTGCCTGTGTGATGCGTGAATGTTCTATTTTCTGAAGAAGGCCATAACTGATAGCTGAAGTGTTGAATGAATGTGTGTGTGTGTGTGTGTGTGTGTGTGTGTGTGTGTGTGTGTGTGTGTGTGTGTGTCCTTTTTATGTGCCTGTCACAGCTCGTAGTCACATCTTTGCGGTAGTTGTAAGCCGTCCTTGTTACTATGTTAATTCCAAACTGTACTTTCCATTATTGGAATGGCAAAGTAAATCAGTCATGGCATGAGAAAAGAACCATCCCAATATTTGCCTGGTGTGATTTAGGAAAATCAAAGGAAACCTGAATCAGGTTGGCAGGAGGTATCAAATAATGAGTGTCTTAATTAAATCATGGAGCTTGGTATGTGGATATATAGATCAGGTTGTAATGTAAGAAATAACGACGTATTTAACAATGTGGTCATGCAGTATCACTTCACTACTCAACTCCTTTCATTTGACTGATTGGCCTGCCATAATGACACAAAAGCAAAGAACTCTTGCAATGATAAACCAGACAGGCTAACTATGGTGATATAAATTCATTCCAACATTTCTCACCCATCATCAGTGACAATGAAATGAGGTGCACTGCTACATTAGACACACTACAGAACCTGCACTGGCACTCCCCATGACTGTGATCCCAAACTTAGCCTTTTCTTTCTAATCAGTGGCTGAAAGTGTCAGATTAGCCACCTTTTTAACTTTTATGACATGGATTGTTCACTGGTTTCAAAAACAAAAGCATATTAGTAAAAGTAAAGTACTAACAAAATGTCAGTTTTCAGAAAAAATTTTCAACAGAAAATGCTATATATTTTTTTCACTGATGAAATTAATGTTTGTAAAGCTTATGGGACTAAACTATAGGGTCATCATGTAAACGAAGGCTTCCGCGGCCGTTGTCATTGTATATAAAACTCTTCTGGGTGTTGGACCGCATCATCAAAATATCAAACACTTCACCAACGTTTCGGCCACTATTGCAAGTGGCCATCTTCTGGGTGTTACATTTACTGCTGGGTGATGGAAAGCTGGTGTCTTAAATACTAAATGTTGCTAGTTGCTATTGGTGGTTTCAGCTCTCTTTCATTGGTGTTTACTGCTAGTTGCTATTGGTGGTTTCAGCTCTCTTTCATTGGTGTTTACTTGTGGTGTAAACACCAATGAAAGAGAGCTGAAACCACCAATAGCAACTAGCAACATTTAGTATTTAAGACACCAGCTTTCCGTCACCCAGCAGTAAATGTAACACCCAGAAGATGGCCACTTGCAATAGTGGCCAAAACGTCGGTGAATGTTTGATATTTTGACGATGCGGTCCAACACCCAGAAGAGTTTTATATATAGGGTCATCAGTCCCTAAACTTACAAACTACTTATGAACTACCTTATACTAAAGAAAGCACAAACATCCATGCCCGAGGGGGATTCTAACTGATTATTAAATGCTCTAAATAACTGGACATCACCCCTTGGGATTTTTATAGGCTTTTGATTGAGTAAATCATCTAATTCCTCTAGATAAATTTAAGTATTGTGGTGTGAGTGGAACAGTACACAAATGGTTCAAATCATACTTAACTGGAAGAGTGCAGTAAGTTGAAATATGCAGAAAACAACTAATTCCTCATAATGGGGGCCCACAGTGTTTGGTCTTGGGTCCTTTGGTGTTCTCAATAAATATTAATAACTTGCCATTCTATACTCATGAAGATGCTAAGCTAGTTCTTTTTGCTGACGACAAATGTCTAGCTATCATGCCTGACAAACAGGAATTTACCGATGAAATTGTAAATTATGCCTGTTCAGAAAATTAAGTGGTTCTCTACAAATTGACTTCCATTAAATGTTGATAAAACCCAGTATATACAGTTTCATAAAGTAAACAGCATGACACCATTAATATAGACTGAACAAAAATCTGTAAGGTAGAATATTGAAAATTTTTGATGAGGGATTGAATTGGAAGAAACAAATTGAAGATCTGCTGAAATGTTTCAGTTCAGCAACTTATTGTGGTGTCACACAAGTATGAAGTGCACACCACTTACTTACGCCATGCATGCACGGGATGGCGTTCTTACGACGTCAGCTACGAGCACCCTCTGCTACAACTCCCAACCCCACTAGTGGCCAGCACTGGACCACATCGTTTACTTGGGAATCAGATAGGCACCAGTTAAGACTTGGCTATTGGATAGGTACTAGGACTCATCAGTAGGCAGGCCTCTATCTAAACTACATATCAGCATTCTGTAGTCAAGAACTATGTAAAAGTTAAGTATTACCAAGACTCCAAAAAAATATATATCTTGTTCTAATTTAGCCTAGTGTTCTAGTCTCTGCTGTCCTACTGGCTGGTCACCTCCGTACCTGCACACGCGTGCATCCTTTATTCCTGTGTCAGTCTCTTTCTACTCTGCCAACAACACCTACGACAACCAGCGGAAGCGAGACACAAAAGTGGCAACGAGGCTGGGACACAAAACTTATTCTATCTGGGTCATTGCAAAGTTTGGAGACATACATCTCAGTAAATTACCTTAACGTCTATTTTCATATTCACTGCTTTCATATGGGATCATATTCTGTGGCAATTCAACAGTGAGTAAGAAAGTATTCATTGCACAAAAGTGGGATCAATTGAAGTCTGCAACATGAACGTCGGCTTTGACCAATGACAAAAATGTCTCCTCCCAAGGGAGGATTCACACGCCCGACAGGAAGTGGCCTCGTGCATCAGAGCATAGCGCCTCAATGTGCTTGGCCACTCCGGGGCAACTTTACCAATGATTTCATATCTGAGAAAGATGATACATTTGTTTACAAGCAGAACATACATTACAGATACGATTTTGTGGATAAAAAGTGATCTGTAGCTTCTCTCTAATAGGTATAGGTTAACAGAGAGGTTTTTTTTTCTGTTATGATAATCTAATTTACAATGATAATTACAGATTATTTATTATATACAACACACCAGTATTAAGATATTATGCTGTACACAGGTTTTCCGACATGTTAATGGTGTCGTAGGTCAAAGCTGACGGGTGGTATTCCAGTCTTCGGTTATACCCCCAAAAGTGTGTAACCACAATAATAGCTGCAGCCCAGCCAATATCATCTTGCATACATGTATTTAAGGTTCACAGAATATATGACAACTGCAAATGGGCAAAGCTGAAAATGTGTACCCAGTCGGAATTCGAACCAGGGTTCCTGCTTTCTAGGCAGTTGCACTGTCCACTGCACCACTGGGGGAACATGGTGATCACTGCACCTACAAGGACTACCTAAGAATGACTCCTGTCAGATACAAATCTCTAGCTTTACCGTGCCCACAGTACTCAAACTCTTAGTTTAGGAACTAATTCCCATAAGAGTAAGGGCCTCAAACTTGCCCACCCATCCCCACTAACGAAGGGATCATTGCCCGTCACTGTGTCCTATACATTAGTTACGAACTATAAGCTACACAATTGAAACTTCACATTTAAACACAAAATGGACTATGCTCCTCAACTGTAAACCAGAAGAAAAGTTCAAAACCAATCTAAAAAATTCTGCAGGCACCTCATTTGGAAAATTTTAGTATGACATTTTCAACTGAATAACAACATGATTTATGAAAACAGTACACAATAGCAGGGACTAGGACAAAACTTCAGTTTTCAATTGTTTAGCATCTTTACCAGTCATTTCAGTTACTTTATTCATCCAAACTACAGAATCATTCTGGATATAAAACAGTGGAACATCCCAAACTGTGGTGTGGAAGATAAACACACTCCCACAATGCATTCCTATCTTTCTTACATGGGCACACTGAGCATCTTCTCCAATCTTTGATTTAATAGCAGAAGCTTCACTGTGAGCTTGGGATGTTAGCGATTCCTTCGAGGGAACCATATCTAGAATATCAAAACATGGAATTTCTAATATCTTTTCTAAAAAATAGTTAATCCAATCTTCTTTCCATAGAAATCACTTGTGCGACTTCACCGTAGCTCAATGAGGAATTCTCTGCATGTCACACAATCGGTATCTCCTTTCCCACAATACGAAACAAAATCATTTACACCTGCTATATCTAACCTAGTGTAGATGACTATCATAGGCCATTTGTTTGTTCCAAGTATCTGCAGTATCTTTCTCTTCACTTTTTTGATGCATTCTACCATGTATCGAAGATACTGAAAATGATACCATGGAAAAAATAAATAAATAAAAAGCTTTCAGCAAAGGTATACCTGGGTCCTTGGGACCTGATTACCTTTACAGAAACAAAAGTAATAAAGACAAGCCTGATAACGATGATGTGGGCTGGTAGCCAACTGAATGTTAAGAGTACAGGGAGAGGCAAGACAGTGCTACGACACACATCATTGCGCTGCAAAGAAGAAATTTAGTTCAGTTCCATGGGTTCCAAGGTGTACCAGTTACAGATTAATACAATATAAATATTTTATTTTTGTAAACTCCAGATATTCCAGCTATCACTCATGGAAAGACAAATACAGATGCCACATGACAAGGAGCAGTTGGCTACCTAAGGATATGCAAAAAGTAACAGGAATACAGAGGATCTGCTGCAGTAGCAAAATCAAATGTTTGGTAACATTAATCCACTTTGACTCATAACAATCACACCATGTCATATTAAAAGTCATACTTGAAGGTAAATAACCAACTTGAAACAATGTGTTGTGTGATGAGGAAATTTTGTACAATTTGTCAAGACACTCCCTATTATAGATTTTCTGTAGCTATCTGAAAAGTAGTGTTACTTGTTAAAGGTTGTTCTATGTGATAAGACACTGTGGATTTGGCTCTAACAGACTGAAGTGTCATCACTGTGAGAAGAGGATGAAAATGGTGAAAGTTTGTCGTGCTTTCTGCAATCGTTTTATGTAGTGATAGTGTGAGATTCATATGTCTCTGACATGCCTTTTATGTCGTATTTTCAGATTATTTATGTAGATGGAGTCCCTGTAGTACAGTATGGCAATTCACAATGTAGTTTATTCAGCTTAAATCTATTTTTCTGTGGCATAGTACCAATAAGATGCAAATTATTAATAAAGAGTTTTCTTTTAGCAGAAAAGTGTGTACCCAATTAATTTTACCGGGCCATTAAATAAAGACAATGTAAACCAGAATGACTTTGGCTGGATTAACAGGAAGAGAGGAGTTTTCTGGTGGGTGTTGATAAGTTGCTTGGAGAACACAGGAGATTGTTCTGGTGGGCTTTCGTTTTATTTGCCATGTTTACATTTTTTTTTTTTTTTTTTTTTTTTCTGTGGTCCTTAAGCTGTGAAAGATGTTTTTCGTTGAAACACTTTTCTTTGGATTGTTAATTTGAAGAATAATTACATCAGCTATATACACCAACTGAAGATAATTATATAAATTACCTTCTCTTAGTTGTTCGTATGTGAAGACAATTGCCGTATTAAGACAGGCGCAACATGTGTAGCAGCATAGGGAGGCAAAAATTTTAAATAGGCCTATTTTAATGTTAACTGAATCATCATTCTAGCATTTCATAATTTGTTGACAAAGTGTTCAAGAGTTTCGATTACAGCAATAAATTTTATGCAGTGGCATCTCCAGAGAGGAATCCCACATGCCGAGGAGGGGAGGGGGGGGGGGGGTAAAATAAATTACTGCACAGGGACGTCACATAGCATAAATACGATCCTGGTGAAGACTTCATAGTCACGCGTTTTGTGGAAATGACTATGTAGATATCGGTCACGTAATTATATAGTTCTTACTTCTTTAACACCTTGTCATTCTTCGATGAGAAATGGCTCGTCTCTCACGGGTTTGTTGGATTTGCTTTTAGCATTACATGTCAGTAAATTAAGAAAATTCAGATTACATTGAAGATGCCTCTCCCTCCACAGCTCTTTACACCTATCAAGAATATAGAGTACTCAAAATCGGTCTCCGCACTAACGTACAAGATTATCAAAGAAATTTAGTAGGAATTTGTTGAAAAATTAATCAAAACATACCTCAGCTGGGGGTGAATTTACACGGGCTAAACTACTACAGACAAAAGCTATCCAGTCCTGGAAAACATTTCGGTCTACTTCGAGGCCGCCAGTTTATTACTTAACATTGCACGCAAATTACAAACAAGAATCACAGACATCCACACCATTCCGTAGTTGCAGTCCTACAGCAACTGTCAACTTCAAGCGTAAGCACTGCGCAGTGAATCCCGACATATACGTGACGTCACTTTGACGTTTGTATGCAGCATCGGAAACGAGAGAGATCATGTATCGACTTTCACGATATCACAGTATGTCGATATACCTATTTCATGACGTAAAAATGCTCTATTTCGACTGTCGAGGATATCTATCGACTTTCGTGACTTCAAAAGGCCCTAGACTACCAATAACATTAGGCAAAAATAATGTACAATATATTTACAGTTGCTCCCAAAGTCGTTAACCGCTAAAGTCATTCTGTTAAGAAGCATACAGTTCGGAATCAGTTGAAAATTTTCTCCTTAGGAGACGCCATGTTACATTTCGTATTAGATGATTATCTTAACGTTTCAAACCAATGACGTACTAAATAATTTTCAAAAGACATATCGTTCTTGGTTCAATAAATTGTAATCTGATATTTACCGTATTGGAGGCTAAGCCCTGCATTCAATCGAAAGGAGAAATAGCGACGATTTTCAGATGTGATCGCTGTGCAGCAGACGCCAATTCCAACTGTCCGTCACGTTCCGTCAAACATTTCACAGTGCGTTTCAAATGGCGACGAGCACACTGACACCCGACCGTAAGGTCACGTCAATGTTTCTTGCAAAGAAAGTTTTAACGGAAAGGTCTTCTGCTAACATCAGAAGGTAACCTATTTTCGTCGCGATCACTCATGTTGCAATGAGCGATTACAAAGAATATACGACTTGTGTGTTCTTAGGTTCGTTGAAAGAGCTACAGCGCTGCAGCTTCTTTCAGCAGCAAAGCAGGTACTACCGCGCATGCGCGGTACCAATGACGTAAGTCAGGCTGCAGCAGGAAATTTTCCCTGCAGCTCATACAGCCTGGACTAGCTGGTAGAGGTATCGGGATACCTCGTGCCACACCTCGTTCCATTGCGCATGCGCGAATCTGCCACCAGGAGGCATGCGCGAAGTTGCTGTCCCGTCGCGCGCCTTGTGATTTACGCGAAGTTGGTGTCCCATTGCTTGTAGCGCGCCTTGTGATTTACTTTGTGTGATTTACTTTAGTTACTTTATCATACTGTATATGTGATCCATTGTAGCTGTACAGAATGTTTTTAGAGTATGTTAGCAACTCTAACTGCTGGAGATAGCGAGAATTATCGCAGTCAACTGAGGTTGAATGGAATGCTGCAGGAATTTGTATACTTATGTTAAAAAAATATTTTTTTTCACTTTTGAATATTTCGCGTGATTGTACGAGAATTTTAGCGCTGAACCAAGTGAAATGGCGTAGACTGCTCTGGTAGGACAAACTTAGCCGCCGCAAAGAATAAATGTATCTCCCGCGGAATGCAGTAGCGTATTCCAAGAAATTAAATAAATTTTTGTGAAGGGGGAAAAAAAGAATGTGTCGCTGGGTTGTAGGTTTTTTAATATTCCCCATGTACGGTCGAGGGATAATCCATTCAATCAATTATTTATTATATCTAAAGAAATTTGAATGGATGTGTGTTCGAGAACGGAAAGAAAAGATTACACATGACACAACCATTGTACGATGAAGCTTTAAGGGTATGTTTGTAAAATTTCTTGTCGCATACTTAGAAGCGACCTTTAGTCATTTGTAGAGTCTTTTTGGTATCTGAAGTAGTTTCATACCATGAATAATTGATTATAAGATAAGCATTCTTGGTCTTATATTTACGAGAATTTTCTCGTAAAGTGAGAAAGTATGATGTCATGAAGGATACGTTTCACGCATATAAAGTGCATTTTTTTTTTAAATTTGTTTGAACGTGTAAGGCGTAACTAATAACTTCTCTTAGCCGAGAAATTACTTACGAATCAGTGGCAAAGGTTTTCAACATTTAAATTAGAGCATAGAGCAGTAAAGTGGATTTATTAAGAATTTGGACATAGCAGACGGTCCAAATTAATTTTATTTGAGTTGTGATTGGTTGGTGTTTGCAGATACTGTCGGAGGCTGCGGGTTGTCTGAAGTATCTTGGGTGGACTGAGATCCACTCATATTTATTATTGATAATTGGGGCTTGTACTGCTGGTGTTCAATACATAGAAGAAATGTGAGATGTGTTTATACTAACTGGCTAAGAGCAGTAAGGTAGTAAATGGTAACGGTCACCTCCACGACAATAGAGAGATAGCCTTTTTTTTCTTTTTTTTAAGGATAAGTGTTTGTTTTCAGATACCACATAAGACCTACCGGAGAAACTTCATAATTTAATAGCCATTCTTAAGAGAGGTTGTCGCAGTAAATTTCTTTAATAAGAGGCGAAAAAAATAGTACAAACCAAACCAATAGTCGACTACATTCATTTTATTCCTTGAACTGTTTTAGAGATTGATAGCCAGACATTTGTGGTATGTGGGGAAACAGTTTTTATTGAATAATTTAGTTCGCCCACACGTGAAGAATGTCCCTCGCCTTTATTTTTTAATAGTAATCATGAGAGGTGTCTCGTAAGTGGTGGTGGCAATTTAGGTTATTTTCTGTTTTTGTTTTAAAGAAAGGTAGATTAATCAGTTAGGAGAATAAGTTTCAAATTAAGAGTCTGGCCAAGTTTATAATGAGAACAAAGATAACTGTTCCTGTCTTTTTTCAATAAACCGATCCTTGTGATCGACTTTAAATTAAAAAATTAAAGTAGCTATTTATTGTAGTATTTGATTTGGAGTGAATCTACGACCACTAATGTTATCAAGGGTTAACTTTAGCGAACGTAACTGTGGTAAAACTAATTTCTAGATTAATATCTTAAGATTAGTTGTTGTGACCGAGCAGTGTTACTGGTCGACCGCAACAACAATTAAAGTTGTTGTTATTGATGAAGATAGTACAATACTAGTTTCTACATTATTAAGCATCTTGAAGATAACTGTTAAATAACTTGTGTTTGATCGACCCCTCGCAATTTTTATGGATACACGCTGTGACCAAAAAGGCCCACTGAACTGAGTTCATCTGATTATTGGATTTTGTTTGTCAGATGCGTTGACTTTTGTTTGGGTGGCGCAGCAATTTATATCTATGTGTTCACTGAAACGAAACACTATCGGGATGGCGACACAGAGCTGAAAACTTTACCACCTAAGTCGAGCAACACCTTAAGTAAATATTACTCCACTCAGCAAGGGTAACAGTGTATCTACCTTGGGAATATAAAAAAATATTTTCTCCCAATTGTTACAGCGGAACAGAGATTGTAGGGATTCAGAGACTTGTACCACTGAACACTGTGGACAACAAAAAAATATATTTTTTTATTAACGTGAACTGAGAGTCTCTGGTAGTGAACTTTATCCTATGATTTCTAGTACAGGTCTCGACGAACTGCTACACCATATGTCAACAAAAATATGAACTCCACTACAATACGTTTCCCCCCTTACATTGTTAAAAACGTCATAAACAACTGCTCTTCATTAGTTCTGATTTTTTCATAGAATTTGATATTTAATAAAAATTCCTTTGTCAACTTACAATCTTATTCATGTATACTGTTAGTATAGTCGTTTTCTGTTACGCCATTAAAATCGAATACATTTAGAAAATAAAATAAAAATGAAAACCAATTTTTCGCTTTCAGATATCTGAGCTCGCTTTTGGTATGTCAATGTAAAAGAATCTAAACCATCATGAAACGTTTGAAATTTAATTCTAAAACAGAGCATTGGGGGTGTGCCCTATCTCTCAAAAACCAAAGCAACTAGAAAGTGGAGACCAACTCAACACGTGACCCTGATGCGCTAGCCTTAATTCGTGTGTGGCCCTGTTACATATTGAAACTTGTAGTAAGTGCATTGAATAATATGATGTTTAGGGTCTCCTTGCTGAAATATTCATTTTACATTTCGAAAACATATTCGGGAAAAATATATATTAAAACATATCTTAATAGGTTTTGTACAAAAAACAAGTTTTTTTTGCAACCATTCACGTTTTTATTATTTATTTACACTTTGCACGACACATTTCCGGATATGAATCCCATTATCAAGTGCGTTTTATTGCATGCTATATCATTATCTCTATATATACAAAAGGAAGTGGCCCGATTGACTGACTGACTGACTGACTGACTGACTGACTCATCATCGCCCAGACCAAACCACTGAAGATAGGAACTTGAAATTTGTGGAGGGTGTTGATATTACTCTGTAGGCGTCATTTAAGAAGCGATTTTTCGATATTCCGTCCGTAAGGGGGTGAAATAGGGGATCAAACGTTTTTTGAAAATACATAGCTATTTAGGCAATTTTGAAGCTAGAACTACAAAATTTCGGATTTTAATTCAGGGTTCGAATTTAAAAGACACGTGTTTCGGCATTTTTTGAAATTCGACAAATAAGGGGGTAAAATAGATGACGCAAAAAATTGATTTTCAAAAATATGTTGCTGTTAACTCAAATTTCAAGCTATAACTACGAAACTTAAGATATGGATTCTTCGTCAGGATTAAAAAGAAACAAATGGTGCAGATCAAATAGCCTACGCATGTGAAGCAGAGGCGGTACAGCTAGTCTTTTACAGTCTCCTATGTGTGAGGTACTGTGATGTTTCTGTCATGTTTACTGCAATGTAAAAACACGCGCAATTGTAATTTATGTTGGTTTAAAAAAACGAGTTTGTGGCGAAATTTTGATGTTATAAGTAGAAACCCGTCATATCGCGCGTTTTTACATTGCAACTAAAGACGACAGAAATATCACAGCACCTCACACATAGGAAACAATAAAATATAATTACACAGCACGCAATAAAATGCACTTGATAATGAGTTTCATATCCCAAAACGCGTCATGCGAAGTGTAAATAAATAATAAAAATGTAACTGGTAGCAGAAAAATCTTGTTATTAAAAAAAAACCCTATTAAGGTATGTTTTAATATACATTTTTCCCGAATATGTTTTCGAAATGTAAAATGAATATTTCAGCATGGAGACTCTAAACATCATATTATTCAATGCACTTACTAAAAGTTTCAATATGTAACAGCGCCACACACGAATTAAGGCTAGCACATCAGGGCCATTTGTTGTGTTGCTCTCCAATCTCTAGTTGCTTTGGTTTTTGAAAGATCAGGCACACCCCCCATGCTTTGTTTTAGAAGTAAATTTCAAATGTTTCATGATGGTTTAGATTCTTTTACATTGACATTCCAAAAGTGAGCTCAGTTATCTGAAAGAGAAAAATTGGTTTTCATCTTTATTTTATTTTCTAAATGTATTCGATTTTAATGGCGTAACAGAAAACGCCTACACTAACAGTACATATGAATAAAATTGTAAGTTGACAAAGCAATTTTTATTAAATATCAAATTCTATGAAAAAATCAGAACTAATGAAGAGCAGTTGTTTATGACATTTTTAACAATGTAAGGGAAAAATAGGTTGTAATGGAGTAAACTCATTTAATTTATTTTGTTATAAATACTGATTGATGTGTTTGTGTTTGCATATTTTTGTTTACAATTTATTAGATGTCGATGTTTTGATATGATGTTTCTCTTCCCTGCACTTTACCACACTATAATTACATTAGCTTAATACCTATTCTGTAGGCCATAAATAGAACATGTCGCAATGATGTGGAACTTATCAGTTTTATAAATGGTGTCTATACATTGAGTGTGACCTGGTTAAAATAACTTCTGCAACGATCCAGACAAATGTTGGACTGCTGCCGGCTTTTGTGCATTATGATCGACCCCAATTGAACGGCTCTGTCAGGGTCAATATGGAGATTGAACAACTGCTTAGGACGGCTACTCTGTCAGACATTGGTTTGGTTCCTGTTGATGCTATTCATAGGTGGAATTTCACTAGGCATGGCCTGCATCTAAAGAGGAAAGGAAAGGGGTAACAGGCTGGGTTGATAGCAAAATCCTTAAGGGGGGACACTAAAATTCATGGAAGTACTAAGATCAGCGTCCAGTGAGGAGCTCAGGCAGTCAGGTGCTAAACACGAAAAATCTAATGTTTCTCACAAAAGAAAAGTAAAAAATAATGTTAGCATTTTTCACTGGAATATTGGGGGCTAAAGAATAAAATAGATGAGCTTTTGGTTTGTTTAGATGATATAGAAACTAATAATGTAATAGATATACTATGCCTGTCTGAGCATCACATTGTCACTAGTATGGAAAATGTGAATGTCAGTGGATATAAATTAGCTTCTAATGTAAGTGGAGATAATAAGGTAAGAGGAGGATTTGCCATATATGTCAAAAGCTATCACAGTGAAAAAAATTTAGGAACAAAACGTTTTGTGTAGAGTAACATATTGAAGCTTGTGCCTGCCAGCTTAAACTCAGTGATGATTATCTTATAATTGTAACAGTATATAGGTCCCCTTCAGGAAACTTGCAGTTATTTCTGGAAAACTTGGATACCTTGTTGTGCTGTCAGATAGGGGGAAGCAAATTATTATTTGTGGTGATTTCAATGTAGATTTACTGAAAGAGTGTAATAAGAAGAAAGACCTGGAAGTCTTACTTGGCTCATTCAATCTGACATCTGTTATTGATTTTCCTACTCGGTTAGTAAAGGACAGCAGTACATTGATAGCTAACTTTTTTATAGGCCAAGATAAGTTTAACAACATAAATGGTTGTCCTGTTGAGAAAGGTCTTTCCGATCATGGTGCACAGCTAGTAACAGTATATGACATAGCTCTGTGCAGTAATTTGAAACAGTCCTCCAGAGTTGTGCGCTCAGTTAATAACTTAACAACTAGAAATTTCAAAGAAAGTCTACAGCAGTTAGACTGGGATGAGGTTTATAAGGAACATGATGTTAATTTAAATTATAACTTATTTCATGATACCTTTGTAAGTGTATTTGATAACTGTTTCTCCAAGAAATTAGTTAAATATAATTGTAAGAAACCATGCAAAAAACCATGGCTTAATAAAGGAATATCTTGTAACCGAAAAAGGGAACTATACCCATCTGCAAGCTAGAGTAATAACCCAGAAACCATCAAATATTATAAAAACTACTGTGCTGCATTAAAAAAGTTATTAAAAAATCAAGCATGTGCATCATGTCTGAGATTAGTTCCTCTGGTAAAAATAAAACAGTTTGGAATACTATTAAAAGAGAGACAGGGCAACCAAGAGCAGAGGAAGTGGATATTATCATCAAAACAAATGAAAACCTTATTAACAAAAAGTCAGAAGTTGAAAACATTTTTAATGATTACTTTTTAAATTTTGTAGAGAAAATAGGATCTAAATATTCATTGGAATGTGCAAGGCAGTTCATGGAAGAGGCCATACCCATACAATCAGATACAATTGAAATTCCACCTACCTCTCCTTCAGAAATTAGGAAAATAATGAACTCTCTCAAGAGCTAAAGGTCAATGGAATTGATGACATTTTCAGCAGGGTATTAAAAGCTTGTTCCCAAGAGATAAGTAAGGTTCTTAGTCATATTTGTAATAGCTCTTTAAAGAAGCGTATTTTCCCAGATAGACAGAAATATGCTATCATTAAACCTTTGCATAAAAAAGGAGATACATATGATGTCAACAACTACCGCCACATCTCACTTCTGACAGCTTTATCCAAAAATTTTGAAAAAGTTATGTGTTCTCGACTTGCTACACATATTAGTAAAAATAAAGTTCTAACAAAATGTCTGTTTGGTTTTCAAAAAAGCTTTTCAACTGAAAATGCTATATATACCTTCACTGATGAAATATTACATGCTTTGATTAACCGGAAATCTCCAGTTGGGATTTTTTGTGACCTCTCAAAGGCTTTTGATTGTGTAAATCATGGGATTCTTCTAGACAAGATTAAGTATTGTGGTATGAGAGGGACAGTGCACAAGTGGTTTAAATCATACTTAACTGGAAGAGTGCATAAAGTTGAAATAAGCAGTTCACATGATATAGATGGAATAATTAATTCCTCTAACTGGGGAGTTATCAAAAATTGGATCCCACAAGGTTCCGTCTTGGGTCCTCTGCCATTCTTAGTATATATTAATGACTTGCCAGTCTACATTCATGAAGATGCTAAGCTAGTTCTTTTTGCTGATGATACAAGCATAGCTGTCACACCTGTCAAACAGGAATTAACTGATAAAATTGTAAATGACATCTTTCAGAAAGTTATAAAGTGATTCTCTACAAATTGATTCTCATTAAACATTGATAAAACTCAGTATGTACAGTTTCATACATTAAATGACATGACACCATTAATAAATTTAGACTTTGAACATAAATCTGTAGCTAAGGTAGAATATTCAAAATTTTATGTATATGGACTGATGAGGGATTGAATTGGAAGAAACATATTGAACTTCTCTTGAAATGTTTGAGTTCAGTTACATATGCTATCAGGGTCATTGCAAAATTTGGAGATATACATCTCAGTAAATTAGCTTACTGTGCCTATTTTCATTCACTGTTTACATATGGGATCATATTCTGGGGAAATTCAACATTGAGTAAAAAATTATTCATTACACAGAATTGCTGGAGCCCACCCAAGATCATCCTGCAGACATTTATTTACGAATCTAGGGATCGTCACTGTAGCTTCATGGTATATATATTCACTCATGAAATTTGTTATTGACAATCCGACCCAATTCAAAAGTAATAGCAGTGGGCATAGTTACAACACTAGGAGAAAGTGTGATATTCACTATTCAAGGTTAAATATAACTTTGGCACAGAAAGGTGTGAATTATGCTGCCACAAAAGATTTCAGTCACCAAGTAGTATCAAAAGTCTGACAGATAGCCAACTAGTATTTAAAAAGAAATTAAAGGAAATTCTGAATGGAAACTCCTTATACAATGTATATGAATTTTTAGATAAAACTTAAAAAAGAAAAGAAAAAGATCTTTAACATATTGATTGTCATGTATAGACAATATTTACTAAACTGACACGTTCCAAAACATTATGAAATGTCATACAATGTAAACTTTCACGGCCGGCGTTGTCTTCAGATAAAACTTCCGGGCTGATGGGCCGTGGTCCAGATATAAAACTACCTCCCGACGTTTCGTCTCCAACTGCGGGAGACATCTTCAAAGGTCTTCCGGCTACAGTTGGAGACGAAACGTCGGGAGGTAGTTTTATATCTGGACCACGGCCCATCAGCCCGGAAGTTTTATCTGAAGATTATGAAATGTCTTATATATGAACTATGGAAGACGTAATCTAATCTAAAGTAATTAGTATTTTGAGGATTTTTAATTTTACTTTTTTTAAATGTATTATTTTAACAAAATTACTAAGTTTATCCACAAATTCTACTTAAGTGTATGAGTTAATTAATAACATACATTATCAAGTTTTCTTTGTCTGTTATTAAATTTTAGCTGTGTTAGTGCCTTAATTCCAATACTATATTGCGACTTTAACATTACAGATGACAACTGATAAACTAATTTTCAGCATAAGATATTGGTCTCAGCGAATTGATATAACAGTCAGCATGAATACACCTTGACATGACAGTGCCATGTCCTTAGTTGAAAAGAGGATCAGGTTTTGAAGTAAATATGCATCGGTGGTGGCTCACGACCCACTGTCAATTTTTTCTCACTTTTGCTTCTAAAAGGGTTTCAGACACTTCTAGTCATTCAATAGAACTATGTTCTATTTTATGAACATACCATCAGGTATATTGCTATCAAAGAATTGCAAACTAGATTTTTTGAACAACATATACATAAGTTTGGGAAAGACTCTAATAATGAAAATTGTAAATCATGTGCTGATATTGCTAATTCTATATAAAGAGTAATTACTGCAGTTCTGTGGCAATTGTTACTTAATGACAATGAAGAGCATAATAGCTAGAGCTCTATGGTAACTGCCGTTATTTGGTTAAAATGAAGGGTATACAGTGCAACAAATTATCGTTTTTATTTATTTGTCTGTAACATTTTGTGTAGTTCAGGTTTGAATTTGTTTGTGTTACTTCAGTCTGTACTAAAATAATGTGCAAATATACTCTTTCAAACCATGACTGCATTTTCATATATTGAACAGAATAAGTGTGCTAAAGTCTCATTGAAAGTTCTTTGTGATCGACATTTTTGTGTGCCGAGTTGTTGGGGCTGGCTGTCAGCCAGCTTCACTTCCAATCAGTGTTGCTTGCTCAGTGTATCATGTGATGTGGCCAACAAAAGTTGGCAGTGGCGGGAGTGCGGACTGCATGGTTGGATAGGGGAGGAGAGGAGGTCAGAAAAGGGACCTGAATACACAGTGATTATTGAATCTTCTGCTGCACAACTGAAAATAATTCATACAAATACGGTAAAACAAAATGTGCTGCTCAAGTTGGTTCTCTCATTAACACATTTTCTGCACAAAAATATTGAAAATAACAAAGTCATATACATTATCAGACGTTCATCAACAAACAATTTGCTTAAAAAAACTCAATACTTTCAGATTTTGTGGGGTCACATATCAGTGTTTCTTGCCTGATCATAGATATTAGTTCATTAGACATTGAAATCAAGAAACTTATAGCAGTTAATTCATGTAACTTGGTAGAAAATCCGTATAAATTCTGGTTGTATGTATAATATACTAGTGGGACAACATAATTAATACCCTCACTACACAGTAGCAATGGTGATACTACAGATGAAAGCTATGGTAAAGCAGAACTGCTAAACACAGCTTTACGAAATTCCTTCATAAAATAAGATGAAGCAAATACTTTAGGATTCAAATCAAGTACAAATGCCAGCATGCGTAATTTAAAAACAGATATTCCGGGAGTATTAAACCTTTCAGATGCAAGGTTGTAGGTAACGTGACATTAGTATAGAGAGGAACGTTTAAGATATTTTGTACAGTAACTTCTTATACAGTAATTCATACCAAGAAAGAAAAGAAAATTATTTTCAAAACTTTTGCACCCACACATGTCAGGAGCATATAAAATAAACTGACTGTCAGATATGATAGCTTCACAATTCAAAACAAGGGTATCAACACCTTTCAAACACGTCTTTCTTGCCACCATTGGAAGTGTACTGGAAGTTTGCCCAAACTTCCTAGTATGAATCACACAGAAATAAAGCGAACAAAACCAGAAACGTACAACTGTACGTGCAGGGCATGAAATGGACATAGTGGCCAGAGGCTCATTTTTAATTTGACTGTTATTACAGTGAGTTGCAATAAATAATTTGGATGAAAAAGCAAGGGGGCACCTACGCGCATCTGTGAAAAGTATTAGTGGCTTCTCTTGATCGAAAAGCATGAGATTTGGTACACTGAGAGGTGCATCTTTAAGTTTTTAAAAAGCACATTGACATTACTGGAGCCATGTAAATGGTACATGCTTCTGGTGAAGGTGATGAAGCAAAGTGGCGATGCGACCTGTGTTGGGGATCAATTTTGTGTAATGGGATAGCTTCCCTAGAACTTTCTGTAGTTCAGGAACATTCTTCAGGACTGGTATCTCACGAATGGCAAATGCATTTGTCCAGTGTGAGCACCTGTTTTGTCTATCATTTGGCTGAAGTATTTTAATTTTTGACAAAAAAATACACTTTTCATGACTGTTTAAACCTATGGATGATAAAACAGGAAAACAAAATATCTCAAATCGTTCTAAGGATTTTCGAGTGTCTTTATGGAAACTAAAATGTCTTCCAAATAAGTTGCACAACAGGGTATGAAGCAAAAAAGGTTCTCAATCTAAAAGTCGTCTCTGAATAACAAAGTAGCAAAATAAACAAGTAGCAAAATAAACTTAACCCTTTTGTATATGTATGAATCCCGTTTACTGAGTGATCAAAAGTCAGTATAAATTTGAAACGGAAATAACGTAGATAGAGAGGTAAAAATTGACTCACATGCTTGGAATGATGTGGGGTTTTATTAGAACAAAAAAAAGTTTAAAAAAATGTCCGACAGACGGCGCCGGACAGCAAAACGTCAGTGACTGCACATGAAAATCGTGTATAAAAGGAGCTGTAATGAAAGAGAGAGAGAATGTGATGCACCAGCAATCGCAGCATATTGACGATACCTGAAAAGGCGCTTTTAGTGAAGCTGTATTATCAGAATGGGAAATGTGCTAGATCAGCATTACGATCCTATCGCCATAGGAAGGGGATTCGAAGAGGTAAAGGTCCGTTCACAAATGCAGCTGTGGCGAGAATTATTTCGAAGTTCGAAGCCACGGATTGTTTAGACGATAGACCTCGTAGCGGCCGACCGAGCACAAGGCATAATGCTGCTGAGACAGTTCAGGAAGAAATGGAGACTGTAGTAGGTCCGTTTATGCATAGGAAAGTCAGCGCTCGTGCAGTCGCACGTTGCACCGGCATTCCATACACTACTATTTAGTTGGCACTTAGGTGTACCCTCCACTGCCATCCTTACAACATCCATCGGCATCATGAACTGTGACCTGGCGATTTACTGAAGCAGAGGGCATTTGCGGTGTGGGCGTTTCAAAAGATGGCAGAACATGACGATTGGTTGAGTAACGTGTTGTGGACCAACGAAGCTCATTTCACGCACCGAGGGTCTGTCAACGCCCACAACTGGGGAATTGGAGCTACCGAAAATCTTAGAACTATTGTGGAATCTCCATTGCACGACGAGAAAGTCATGGTATGGGTTGGATTTACCACATCTACCGTTATCGGGCCTTTTTTCAAATGTTCAAATTTTTATATAGCTTATGGGACTTAACTATGTGGTCATCAGTCCCTAAACTTACGAATTACTTATGAACTAGCTAACACCAAGGACGGCACAAATATCCATGGATGAGGGGGATTCGAACCCCCGACCGTAGTGGTCGTGCAGACCATGACTGGCGCACCACAGTCCCCTCGGCCACCGCTGCTGGCAGGTCTTTTTTCTTTGCGGAACTGGATGATTCTGGTTTTGTAACTGCTACTGTGAGGGGTGAGAGGTACGCCAGTATGTTACAGAATCGCATCATCCCCAGCCTGGCTGATAAACACTTGCTGGAACATACGGTTTTTATGCAGGATGGCGCTCCAACCAATATTGCTAGATGCGTGAAAGATCTCTTGTGCCCGTCGTTTGGTGCTGATCGTGTGCTCAGCAGCCACTTTCGTCATGCTTGGCCTCCCAGGTCTCCAGGTCTGGCTTTGGGGTTAGTTGAAGTCGCAGGTGTATCGTGATCGACTGACATCTGTAAGGATATTGACAGACAACATCTGACAACAATGCCTCACTGTAACTCCGGACATGCTTTACAGTGCTGTTCACAACATTATTCTTCGACTACAGCAATTGTTGAGGAATGGTGATGAACATCTGTAAAGAACATCATCTTTACTTTGTCTTAATTTGTTATGCTAATTATTGCTTTTCTGATCAGATGAAGGGCCATCTGGCAGACAATTTTGAACCTTTTTTTTTTCTAATAAAACCCGATGTCATTCCAAGCATGTGTGTCAATTTTCACCTCTCTATCTACATTAAACGTGATTTATTAAGTTTGCAAATTTATACTGACTTTTTGATCACCCAGTATGACAAAATGTATTCCTTTTATCAAGAGGAAAAAACATAAGGTTACAAAGGAAATGAGAACAATAATATTCATGGAAAATCAGAATAATTAACCTCAGTGAAGTCCATTAATAATTTTATATGAATGGAGGATATATATGTTAATAGTTGAACAAAGTTTCTCAGTATGTTACCGAAAACTCTTGTCGTATTTAAGCCTTTCAGATTTAGGTTAAAGTCATTAATTAAATGGAAAAATATCTTATTGACTCTCTTTTTTATTGATTTGTCACTATACCTGGCGACTGTGCCAGGACAGTGTTTGCAAGCTCTGGATAATTGTAACTTTCATAGCAAAACTCAATTACTAACTATTTTCTTTTCTTTGTTTCATGACACAACAATATGGTATGAAACATACAAATGGCAAATTTTAAAGGAACTGTAATAATAAATCTACCCAAAACAAGAGAAAACAACATTTATTCAAGAATAATTACAACAAGCCAACGATCAGCACAATGGTGAAATTATGAGACATTGCAATTACTCAGCAGAAGTAATTACCAATCTATAATACCAAGCATTCCTTTTCCCTGTTTCCCTACTTTTATGAGAAATTCCTACCTTATTGATGTAGTTAATTCTACATTTACTTCTACATATATACTCAGAAATCCACCATAAAGTTTGTGGCAGATGGCACACTGTACCACAACTAGGTATTTCCTTTCCTATTGCTTTGTCGAATAGAATGGGGAAAAAGGGTCTTTATGCCTCCATAAGAGCACTAATTTCTCTTATCTTGTCTTTATGATTATTATGAAAAATGTAAGCAGGGGGCAGGAAGATCGTTCTACACTCAGCTTCAAATTCTGGCTCTCTAAATTTCATCAATGGAATTCGTTGAAAAGAACGTCGTCTTTCCTCCAGCGATCCCCATTTGAGTTCCCGGAGCATTTTTGTGACACTCGTGCATTGGTGGAACCTACCAGCAACGACGCTAGCTGCTCCCTTCTGAACTGTATCTATATCTTCCTTTAAAATGATCTGCTGTGGGTCCCAAACACTTGAGTAGTACTCAAGACATGGCCGTCTAAGTGTTTTATACATAGTTTCCTTTACAGATGAAGTACATCTTCCCAAATTTCTCCCAATAAACCGAAGTCGCCTGTCTGCCTTACTCACAAGTATCCTTACATGTTCGTTCCATTTTACATCGCTCTGCAGTGTTACACCTAGATATTTGGATGACATGACTGCATCAAGAAGTTCACTACTAATGCTATATTCGAACAATATGGGATAGTTTTTCCTACTCATGCGCATCACCTTACATTTTTCTACATTGAGAGCTAGCTGCCATTCTTCGCACCAAATAGAAATTTTGTCTAAGTCATCCTGTACACTATTACAGTCGATTAAAGATGACACCCTCCCATACACCTCAGCATCATCAGCAAATAGTCGCAAATTACAAGTTACTTTGTCCATCAGATCATTTATATAGATAGAAAATAATAGCAGTCCTGCCACACTCCCCTGTGGCACACCTGACGATATACTCGTCTCTGATGAACACTCGCCATCGAGAACAATGTACTGCATTCTATTACTTAGGAAGTCTTCCAGCCAGTTGCAAATCTGTGAATCTATTCCACATGCTCCTATATTCTTTAGTAGTCTACATTGTGACACCACATCAAATGCCTTTTTGAAATCGAGAAAAACACAATCTTCCTGTTTCCCTTCATCCATGGCTTTTGCAAGATGTCATATGAGAAAAGTGCAAGCTGAGTTTCACCTGAACGATGTTTCCTAAACCTGTGTTGATTCACAGAAAGAAGCTTTTCTGTCCCAAGGAAATTTACTGTCCTCAAACAGAGAATATGCTGCAAAATTCTACAGGAAACTGACGTTAACGATATTGGCCTGTAATTATGTGAGTCAGTTCTTTTACCTTTCTCATAAACGGTGGTCACCTGCGCTTTTTTCTAATCACTAGGAATTTTGCGCTGAATTAAATATTCGTGATAAATGAAAGCTAAGTAAGTGGCCAATTCCGCAAAATACTGTTTGTAAAACCGAACTGGTATTCCATCTGCAGCAGAAGACTTTTTTGTATTTAGCTATCTCAGCTGCTTCTCTACACTGGAAATACCTATTACTATGTTTTTCATTTGGTAGTTAGTGCGTTTGTTAAATGATAGTACATTTGTGCAGTCCTCCCATGTGAAAGATTTCTTAAAGATTAAATTTAGAACTTCAGCTTACCGTTTGCTTTCTTTTATTACTACCCAGAATGGTCAATCAGTGACTGGATTTGACCCGCTTATCAGTTTTCCATAGGACCAGAAATTATTCTGTTCTGGGAAAGATCTTTTGCTAAGGTATGGCTGTGGTAATTATTGTATGCTTCGCGCATCGATCTTTTTATAGACGCACGTATCTATACTTAGTTTTGCCTGTCATCATTCATGTGTTCTTTTTTTAACAGAGAGTGCAACAGTCTTTGTTATCTCAGTAGTTTTCTAACATTATTATTATACCACAATGGCCCTTTTCCATCGGTAATCGACTTTACAGGCACATATTTCTCTAACCCTTTATTTACAATGCATTTAAATTTAATCCACAATTCCTCTACATCCAATGTACCAAAACTAAATGGTGTAGGCACCACTTTCTTAGTTCGATCCTAACAATTGGCTCTTTGTAACAAAAACACACTCCTAGCATTCATGATTTGTTTATTAACTTTGGTCACCATTGAGAGTATGACGATATCATGATCACTAACTCCTGTCTCTACACTGACATCGTCAATAAGGTCAGGCCTGTTCGTAGCTATAAGTTCTAAAATATTTCCATTGCATGTGTGTTGCCGGGTTAACTGCTCAAGATACTGCAGAACATAGTAAGTCCCGTTGTCTCTGAGCTATGTTTTCAAAAGAAAACGTCATATCAATGGAGAAAGAAAACAATCTTGTAGACATCATTTGTGAAATAGAGAAGAAGTTCACATCTAGTGCACACCTAGTCAAGAACAGACACACTTAAAAAAATAATTAGGAAGGAAATGACACTTAATAACGGCTGACCAACACAAGCTTTTGTGGACTCAGATGCATCATATTCCGTTATTTTGGGGAAGTATTAACACCAGTTCCAGAAGATTACTGTTGACAGCAACATAACTGCCAAGCTGAAGGTGACTAATGGAATGTATGTGCAGCCTACAGGAAGATGTATTATCAGCTTGGTATAAATGGCCGATTTAAACCCTTTGGGTTTCTTGTTATAGAAGAATGCAGTCATGAAATCATTCTCAGGTGGACTTCCTAAATGCTTCCGTAGCAGTTATAGGTTGTGGTGGCTCAGAGCCTATGTTAGACCCAATGAGAGTCAATGGAGAGGAAGACAGACATCCTAGTGTATGGAAGCTAGGTGTGTTGGATGAAGTGGTTATTGTGTGATCTGTGCTTCAAAGAGAACTGTTAGGTGTCATGGAACACATCAGCCTATGAACATCATAATGGAGACTAATAGGGGTTAGCCACTGGAGAAAGATGTGCTTTCCTGAAAATTAATAACAACTATAGAAAAAATTGTCTGTAATATAACTGAAATTAATTGAGTATGAAATCACATCAAAGCATGCTCAACTTTTTACAAAATTATAATCAAAACTATAAAATCAGTCTCCAATTAAAGTTATCACAACTTTAAGTCCTAATGATTCTTTTATGACCTGCTTACAGGAATAAGTATTGTTTTAGTCGGAATATTGCAGTAAAAACTTTTTCCTCTCATTGCGCTCTTCTGAAGGTTGTAATAAACGAAGAAATAATTGGTTCCATGTCAATGGGCTGGGAGTCAGCTGCATAAACAAGTAGAATGAAATGCACCAACAGTTGTAATGTTAATTTCCTTTATTAATCATTGGCAACCAGTTTCAGCAGCCATGCCACCACGAGATATAATTTGTAATAAAATCATTAAGATTTAACAAATAACTGCTTTGCACATTCATGTGTTAAGAGAGAGGACCTATATAGAATGTCATTGACAATAATTAATAGAATAAATTAACACTACAGCTGTTGGTGCATTTCATTCTACTTAAAGATGTAATTTTCTTTACATAAGCAGTGATTATAGAGTCTAACATTTTAAAAATGATTATCATTGCTACACATAACTCCAATTTGTGAAAATGAATTATTAAGATTTTTTTCTTTTTCTTTTTAGTTTCAAAAATTGGAATTTTTATTTATTACTCATAATTTCTAATATTCACTAACAGTATCTTTTAGAAAGATTGATTCCACAGTTAGGACTGTAGTATTAGAAGAAAACCATTGCAAAGAAGACACCCTGATTTGCAATTATTGCTACAATTAATTCTTATATATTTCTTTTCGTTATTACTTTTTAGCTTTAGAAAATAAATCTATTGAAGGGGAAATTTTTACTCAGGAATTTCCTTTTTAAATTTTTAAACTAAGAGAGAATTTTTTTTGTCCTTTAAATAAATTCTTTGCATTTACAAGCTCCTTAACCTGCATTCGAGTGATGCCCTGATACCCAGTCTCTAAAACTAGTTCATATAAATAAATAAAAAATACTATAGTGCATTTAAAATTAGTAGTGACTTTTGACAGGTCGGTGCCAAGGGAGTGCCAGTGCGAGCTGAGCCAACACCATCTAAAGACAAGGCCTCATGTCGCTCTGAGTAGGCCGTGACCACTTGCTGACTGGATGACCACTACAAGGCAGTGGTCTGGGCCCCAGTGGCCGGCCACTGAGCTAGCGATCACAGCCTACTCGGTGTGACATGAAACAGACTGTAATAAGGCCTTGTCTCCAGAGGGTGTTGAGTGTGCTAACAGGTGGCAATGCAACGCCTATCTTCATAGTGAGCCATCTGACAGAGAAATATTCTTTGGCAGTAGAGACATGACAATACTGAAAAGAGAACTTTCTTTGGCGATAAAGAAACAGCAGTGAACACCTGAAACTGTGGGGTACCGTTTACCAATGAGAGGCAAATGGGGCGCCTTACAAACTCAATAGCTCAAGACGGGGGTGGGAAAACTGAGCTCACTTTCAGTGAGTGGGGAACAGTATCAAGTCACCCACAGCAAACCAAACGTGAAAATCTACAATTATACTATGTATATCACCTTTGCTTTCTTCCCAGATTAAAGGTTATTTAATGGAAAGATAAGCCCCTTCAGGTGTAGTCATCTATTCCTAACGAAAGCTAACACAATCTTGTTGTATCCTCATCTTCAGAAGATGAGTTCAGTTACTATTGTGTCTCAATATATTGGTTCCAAAATTAGTTTATTCCCTAAATTCTTTAATTAACAGGTTTTGAAGGGTATTGCACTGGATGAGTTGCATAAAATGTGCTTTTTTTTTGTCTTTTCTTTTAACACAGAGAGCCATAACAAAATGATGGTTATCTTCGAAAGTGACTAACATTTCCGAATCGGAACCGAATAATACCTTTATTTATTCCACTCATACATCCTCCACAAACCAACTTTCGTCCGGAAAAAATACCAGCTGCTACTCCTGACTGATAGTTTTATCAAACACGAATTCTTTCAGTTTGACAGATATACAAAAACGCCTTCCTACTTGCTAAGAAAACCGTCACTCAGCGAACAAATCGAAAAATTACAATTTTTCAAGGAATTCAACTCCAAGAGCCCAGCCAGTAAAACCACTTTATGTACACGAATGATAACGAATTCCTTAATCATTACTCTCAGCTTGTATTCAAGCAGTTAAACATTTGGAACCTGAACTGATGTAGTTATCAAACACAATGAAGATCACTCTAAATTGCCAATGCGAAATTGCTATCACAGTGACCACTCTCAGATAATTGTGACAACAAGCTGCCTTGGGTCAGTAAATGAACATTATCTGCCCAACAAAGTTGTGTGTAGTCTTCGTCTCTTGTACAAAGAAGTTATCTCGGAATACAGCTCGAGATTCACTCGTCTCAAGTGATACTCAGATTGAGACGTCCTCAAGACTAACTGTAATTCGTCTCTGGAACCGGTAATTTCAGGAGCAACAATTTTCCTCAGGTAACAACTTACTGAGTGTGAGAATGAGCTTTGGCTTAAGCGATCTGTGGTCCATGCAAATCAGCAGCCTGCTAATCTCTTTGCGACCACAAAAAGCTCCCTGCAGACATTTTTCTCCCTGGAGTGTGGCATCCATTTTAGCTGTGAAACTGCAGTAAACTCCTTTCTAGAACATACTTATAAACTTTTAACAAATCGTTTAAACCAATGGTTCCCAAAATGTGAGGCACGCTATTTAATTACTATTTAATTAAGACAAATGTGAAAGTACTTAGGACGAACTGTGTACGGGTTATCAGTATATCCTATGTACTCTGAGAGTCATTTTCGTCTTAGATTTTCAGCCTGAATGTAAGTGCAGTCAGGGCCAGCCTTATGCATGTGAAAATGGTGCAGTCACACAGGGCCTCGTGTTTCTGGGGCCCCAAACAAAACATCAGAACTGTCATCTGTAATTTTGTTTCGTAAGCTACTTTTAATGTAATGTAAGTCAGTATTATATAGCCATTGTGACACGATTATAGGCAGTGGGGTATTTGTTAGATTTAGATAATTGTGCCCATATTGGAGTTGAAGATCTAAGGGTTATGATACTGATGCGCTACAGTAATATCCAGTGTCAACACATGACTTTTCCTCTTGCTTATATTAAGATGTACGCCTTTAATTGTTTCTCAGTGCCATTCCAACTTATTTCTGACTGATAATTACGCATTATACTCATCTGTTAGCAGATGTTTCTCACAAGACAGGCTGCTCCAGCTTCAGCTAAGCTGCGTAGCGCTTCCTGCTCCGCTCACTGTGAACAGTACAGTCAGATGGGCACTTGGCCCAAGACAACATGTTTTTCACTTTGTGCTGCGCCTTATATCAGCACCAATGCACCCCCGGCCGTTATGTCAGTTTTAGTGACTGCAGCCGCTACTTCTCAACCAAGTAGCTCCTCAGTTTGCATCACAAGGGCATAGTGCACCCCACTTTCTATTGGAAATGAAATAGCGATTGTGTGGCTTTTATTGGCTGTGGTATTCCTATTGGAGTTCAGCTGCTTACTGCGTTTTATAATTTATACCACTTCGACAACTTGCGTGTTGATGATGATGACAAACACACAACACCCAGTCGCCTGCCGGGAATCGAAACTGGGCCTCTTGGATAGATGGCCACTCAGCTATGGAGGTAAAGAGAAGACAGGAAAATTAATTCCATACATTTATTGGCCTTCTTAAATTTATTTTCTTTATAACACAACACAGGAAATATCGGGCGTTAACTGATTCACAGCCTTAAGCCGATCTGTGTCGAATCTAGAGGAAGGGGAGATGCAAACTGGCAAACTGAGGTATCTGTTCTCAACAGGGGTGCCAAATAGTCTCCAAAAGGTTATGTGTTCCAGTTACTTGTTTTCCTGTCATAGCAGTGGTCTGCTGTAGTAAGCCTGTTGATATTTTGATAGTGTGTCAATGATGAAACTTGGTATTAGTTTGAACATGATGAAGGTGTATAAACGCTGCTGGATTGGAGAGGTGAGGGCGCATGCAGGAGAGCCCAGTGCAAACGTTTTGCACAGGGTCCCTGCAAGCTAGGGCTGGCTCTGAGTGCAAGTAACTGATTGTTCAAATTCAAATTTTTGTAAATATATCGGACCAAACTGTGTAGTCATCAGTCCGTAGCTTACAAACTACTTAAACTAAGGTAAACTAACCTAAGGACTAACACACATTGAAACGGAACCGTCGTTCCGCATCACGACTTTTATTAGTTTTAAAAGGAGTCTAAAATTAAAATCAGATCACTTGCCGTTCAAATGGCGACTATTCAGGTGATCAATCCGTTGGTCAATCATCCTAGGATACAGAAATGGGTTTTGTTTGTTTATTTCTCCTAAATTATTTATTTTTTATTTTATTTATTTATTTATTTATTTATTTATTTTTTTTTTTTTTTACTTGCACAATACTTCCTTTCCCTTCCCTTCCCATCCTTTCTTAGGGCGAGAGGAGAGCATGCTGTATAGTGTATACTGAGGTGGTGGTAAGTTGCAAAGAACTGTAGTAGAGCTTGTAGAGATAGGTTTTCTGAGGATACGGGCAGCTAAAGTCGGTGACCGACTATAGCTGGTTCGTCAGGTGCATCTTGAGTGACGACTTTGGCAGGGAGGCCCTCAGCCAATGGCGTCGCTTGGCGCGAAATCGGGTTCGGTTTCGCGTGAAGACAAGGGAGATGACTAAAAGTCGAGGTCAGTTGCAAGAAGCCAGTAGAAGGGAACGTGTAAGGCGCTCACCAGGAGAGCGTGGGAGCAGTGGAAAGGCAGTCGAGTTACTTGTAGGAGTCTTAGTTGGTAAAGTATGGAATTTTAAGAATTATTAACCTCGACAGTCTAGTTTCATTTGTTGCTGCCCGCGCACTTTTCGGTGCCTCAACATCAACTGTAAGTTCCTTGAGGTACTTACTTAGCTGACTACCTTGCCCTTACAAACTTCTTCTTGTCTTCTCAAGTCTATGCTTTTCAGTCAAATAGTGCTCAAATTATTTATTTTATATCTGTAGAGTAATGCAATGGACCTTCGGTCGGAATTTATTTATCTGTGATTTAACTGTGCCTCTTTGTGTCATGTAATCTCATCCACGTGTTGAGCAGCGTAGATGAAGTACTGTTATTTGGTCATTTTGTTCACGTGTTTTGGGGGCAATATTAATATTAATTCATTTAACTTGAGTGTGACCGTAAAGACCGGCAATTTTAATATTATTTCTGTAAGTGGGTTTGTACTTTGAAAATTTCATCCACGTGTTGAGCAGCGTAGATGAAGTACTGTTATTTGGTCATTTTGTTCACGTGTTTTGGGGGCAATATTAATATTAATTCATTTAACTTGAGTGTGACCGTAAAGACCGGCAATTTTAATATTATTTCTGTAAGTGGGTTTGTACTTTGAAAATTTCATCCACGTGTTGAGCAGCGTAGATGAAGTACTATAAATTGGCCACCTTGCTCATATATTTTGGAGGGAATACGGATATTTATTCATTTAAGTAGGTTGTGACCGGAAAGACCGGCGTTTTAATTAATATCTTAAATTGGTTCACACTTAGAAACTTTCATCCAAGTGTTAAGCAGTGCAGTACCTTGCTTATTTATTTCGTAACAAATAACAATATTTTCTAATAACTAAAGTACGTTCCTAAGGGACGAGAATTTGACACAAACAACCACGCCTGTCACTCAATAAGCAGTTTTAGTTATGTTGTCCTCGGCGCAAAATATAGTTTGATTATGGTGTTGAAGCTATTGGATACGAACCTATACCTCAGACAACTTGCCTCTGCTCCTATTTTGAAGTAACAACGATGGTAGGTTGTGCATGCCAGTAGCTTCAAGGTGGTAAACCATTTAAGCGTCCTTTCTGTCCTCTTAGTATGGTTGCAAGTCTTTCACATGTAAGAGATCAGATAGAGTTACGATTTGATACTGTTTCGGTCAGTAATTCTTACCTTTGGAGCCCAATGTTAAACTATGGCAGCCAAGCCAAGGTTGCTGTTAAATGTATGTATGTTTTATATGTTGTTATTCTGCTTCGTGTTTTAATTAGCAATAAATAATGTCAAAAGGAAGCCTTCTATTTAAATCTACTCCTGCTCTACCCCACTCAAAATTATGAAAAATTTTAATCTACCGGTTGTTCCCTGGAAATACATTTAGCTCTAATTTTGCTGTTGTCTATCGGATCATCCGATACCTGCCCCTTATTTTGTGGCTGCTCCTTTCATATCTATGTTATCCTTGCTTAAAATCATCTAGTCATGATACAGGGCCAAATCTTACATTAATTTAGTAATTTTCAGTGCTGCAAGGAGCAGCTACACAAGATAAGGTGCCTGATCTATTCAGGCTAGTCTGTTTTATTGTATTTGATACAATAAATGTACAGACAGAATCGATAGACGTAGGAGTTGGGACGTAATTTGCACAGAGTCATCCGAAATTAAACAATATCTCAGCTCCGACAGCATAGGTTCGGTACAACACACACACACACACACACACACACACACACACACACACACACCTATGCTCCAGGGAGAACTCGAACCTTCAACGGAGAGCAACTGCACACTCCGCATCGAGCTGCCTTAGACCGCTTGGCTAGTCCACCGCGGCATAACTGATTGTATCCAATCAATGCTGGAATTCATCGTGTATGAGTACAGTGGATGTGCGGAAACTTGGTCAATCATCACACATCGGCTCGATTTGGAAAACTTCACACCAGCAGTCTTCTGTATAAGATTTCTCACAGCTGCAATGGCATAGTATTTGTTACCAGTAATGACAATCTTTATAATCAATAGGCGTGCGACTGTTAGTTGGGGTGAGTTCAGTCTGTATCGGTAAAACAGTTTAGTCATATTTTTTATGTGAAAGTGAATTGTGAACTTGTAAAAAAAAATTTTTTTCTTTACTTCGCCATGTTGTTTGTTCAAATGTTTGTAAATCTATCGGACTCAACTGCTTGGTTATTAGTCTGTAGCTTACAAACTACTTAAACTAAGTTAAACTAACCTAAGGAAACACACACATCCATGCCCGAGGGAGGATTCGAACCTCCATTGTGGGAGGCCTCGCGATATGCAATGTGGGGCTCCAGACTGTTCGGCTACTTCCGCGTGGCACTCCACCATGAGTTTGTCGAACATGCACATATACATTGATGATTACATTAAGTATGGTTTGGCTGTTTACAGTACAATTTTTTCCTACAAAATATGCGACTTTTAAATATATGAAGTTGCATAGTACTGGACCCATTGCTCAGTCTTCTGAAAAAGTGATCCTAGCCTCTTATGAACCACCATTACTCATAGTAAAGTCATATTGTCAAAGAAACATTTGTCAAACCCTGTTTGTTGAAAGCAGCTGCTATTGTTCTTTGACCATAAAAGCAAACCAAAACTGTCGCAATCACCAGTTTCTGACAACACTGTGAAATGTAGGATTGATGGTATGGCAGCAGACATAACAAATCAGGTAGTACAGGTCATAAAAGAATCAGAATGTCTAGCAATACAGCTATACGAGAACACAGATGCTGCGAATTGTTGTTCAAATGTTTGTAAATCTATCGGACCAAACTTCGTGGGCATCAGTTCATAGCTTACAAACTACCTAAACTAAGGTAAACTAACCTAAGGACAACACACACATCCATGCCCTAGGGAGGACTTGAACCCTCGACGGCGAGCAACCGCGCACTCCGCATTGAGGCGCTTTAGACCACTCAGCTACTCTACTGTGGCTATTGTTGTTAACTGTTAGTTTTTGTTCGATACATACAAAAGGAAACAAAAATGTTATTTTCTACAGAGCTAACGATTTCTTCTAAAGTAATTCATATAATAACCGATATCTGAATTCTTTAGCAAATATGAACTGTCTTGGCAAAAGCTGATTGGTGTATGCACACATGGCTCCCCATCAATGCTTGCTTCTCGCTCAGGATCCGTGCAGATAGAGAAAACAATCACAGTGTTATTTCAATACACTGTGTCATACACCATCAAGCCTTGGCAGATAAAACACTTCTAAACGAACTCAATCACATCTTAAAATTATTCATCAAAACTGTGAAATATGTTGAAAAGAGTGCGGTAAATACTCGGCTTTTTACAGCCCTTTGTGAAGATTTTGGGACAACATAAAAATTCCCAATTCATACATAGATACATTGTGTCTGAAAAGGGAATATGGTAGCTCGATATTAGAACTTACAGATGACGTTATTCAGTTTTTGGAAACTATTTGTAGACTTACCTGTCAGATATTTCTGATTTATTAGACCCACTGAATATGCAAGTACAAGGTGTGATTCTGCAGGATGTCCATAAATTTACTCCACAAATAATATGTGTAACACGCTTTTGAAGCCTGAAAACTTTTGCTTCACTTGAAGAGTTACCTCAAAATGTTGTACAACATGACAGTATGGAATGAAAGTAAGCAATATATGCAAGCTTTTTTTCAGTTTTATGTCTCCTACGTCTGATAACACTCTATTTGCAAATACAGATTTGTTAAATCGCTCCTGCAGTATTGCTGTCTGTTCCACCCAACTTAATTCATTATCAAGCTGTAATCCGAGGAGTTTAATACTGTCAACGTTTCCTATCTTCCATTCCTTATATTTATGGTGGATGGAAACCTCTTACATGTTCTGAACTGCCTGTAGTGATTCTTTCCAAAGTTTAATGTTAATGAGTTGGCTTTCATGTTCATGACAATATCATTAGCAGACATTTATAGAACTATGTTCAACATGCTATTTATTGCAATACTTGTATCATCTGCAAACAAAACGAACTCTGCTTCTGGCAGTGTAACTGATGAGAGGTCATTAATGTACACAAGAAAAAGGAATGGCCCCAAGGTGGATCCTTTTGGGACATCACATGTAATTTCCTCCCAATATGATGATGAATGATGGCTTAATTCACCAGTTCCTAGCACTGATGCCCTTTGTTTCTTGAACCATTTTGCAGCAGTGACTGTCACACCATAGAATTGTAATTTACTTAAAATGATGTTTTGGATCACAAAATCAAATGCCTTTGACATGTCACAGAAAACACCCACTGCTTGTAATTTATGATTTAATGAATTAAGTACATTCTCACTGCAGGTGTAAACATGATTCTCAATATTCGAACCTTTCAGAAATCTAAACTATGTTCTTATGATGTTGTATGGGGTAGAAAGCAGGGGATAAGAAGAAGTGTAGGGATGTTAAAATTTTTTCTCTTGATTTTTGCAGAATAATCCCTTATATTTTCATAAATCATAATACACCTCAGTTTGATTTCTTAATACCAGTGCATAGATATTAAGAACTTAATCATAGATTACTTGAATGATGTATATTAAATAAGTTTTACATGTTACATTCATTTGTCTTGAAGTAATTGAAGTAGAGTTAGTTGTCTTTCGCCGTTTGAACAAGTCTGTCTAAAAGTATCTTAAAGTGCAGCAAATACAGTTTTTTTAAATTGTAATCAATGTAAGAATTGTTATTCATGAAAGTGGTATGCAATATCAGCTTTAAAGTCCCCGAACTCCGCGCCCTGGGAAGAAGATATGCAGAAATGTTAAAAGTCACTGATGTCAATCTCACAAAAAGACTCACCACAACAATAATATTAATTTTATTTAACTGTGTATATTACAACATTTTATTGATAACAAACTTTCATTCAGTCATATTTAATAATATTTTTTTATCATTTGTTCATAATGATAATAATAATAGTATATTCTGAACAATATGTCATTTGTGGTCAGGTGGTTGAGAAGCCGCTTGTACATGAACTTTTATTGAATTTTCGAGTATGCTAGCAAAAGTGAAATCTATATGTAGTTCGATGGTATTTCTTTATCCCCTTTCTTCAATAGAGGTTTAATATCTGCACGTTTTGGCCAATCAGGAAATGTTCCAGTTATAATAGACTGGTTACTTAAAACTACGCTAAATTCTCAAGAAGATACTTTAATTAACCCTTGAGCGGCAGCGCTGGTGCAGATCTGCTACCATTTTTCTTTAAATGCTCACTGATGACGCAATAATGAATATGCCATATTTACACTTTAGCTATTCCTCAATTAAGCCTTATGGAAGTATCCACCCAAAAAGAGTTTTGTTATGTAGTGCACCACTGGTAGCAGATTTGCACCGCACTGCCTGTGATGTAAGTAGATTTGAATTGTTTTGCATTACGTCTAGTTTTCATTGCAAATGGATTTGTGGCAGTTTCTGGTAAATATTTATTGTATAAAATTTACCCTACCTATTAGAATGCTCGAAATTTTAAATTTATTTCGTAAATTTAAGTTTAACTCTCGATAAATTGTCCTCTTGTTTCTGCAGTTTCCGTCAATCTCATTTTTAACCCTTTTTAATACTTACACAATGCGAAAATGACTGTTATTCTACTACATAATTCAATCTTCAGGTCTCATAGACATGGTATGGAACTAATAAATGAGGAAATAGACTTCTTTCTACAAGTAATGAAGATCTTAGTGATTTTGGTCTAGATTCCTGATCAGATCATGAAGAGGTCACTATTATTGAAATGTAAATTCTAGTTCTGATTCCGAACAAGATTTCAGATGCAATGAACCTGATATTGAAGACGGTACCTCTCTGTGGAGTAAAACGCCACACAAGCAGTACTCCAAAAGACTGTAGTAAGTTCCACATAACACAGAAAATCACTCAAGAGACAGGAACTACAGGAAAGTAATGAAAGAGGAAATGATAGTACTGCTGGGTCTAATATACATGATTATTGTGCACTTTTGGAATAATGTTATATTGTTATATTTATACACCAAAGGTTTCAATAAAATAGGCTCACGTTAAATGAAAACAAAACCGAACATATCTTTTTCACAGTAAGAAACATTAATGATGAACATAACAATTTTAATAACTCAGTAAAATTAAGTTGGAGTGTGCAGATGGAAAAACTATGCAGTAGGTTGGCTACAGTCTTATATCTCCTTAAAAAACCTAAGTACTGTGTCAGTAAAGAACTAATGCTTATGGCTTACCATGCCTTCTTCCACACACCTTCATTATGGTGTGCTTTTGTGGGGAAATTCGGCTGGAGCCAAAGATGTCTTTATATGGCAGAAAAAGGACATTAGGTGTATTTTTGGATTAAATAATCAAACTTCCTGTAGACAGCATTTCATAGACCATAAAATACTTACTGTTCCTAGCCTATTCATTTTAAAGTCATTGACTTATATTAAACAAAACATACATTTGTATGAAATGAGATCTGATGTGCACTCATATAACAGTAGAAATAATAACTTATTGGACATGCCATGGATCTGTCTTAGTAAGGTTGAGAAAAACTTTCTACATGCTGGTAGATCATTTTTTAATAATATTCCATACGAAATAAGGGTATTACCTGAGGTTAAATTTATAAGATATATTGAAACTTGGTTGAAAGGAAAGGCATTTTATGATATAAATGAATTTTTTAATAATGACAAACTTGAAGTTCCTCTGTAAATATAAATATGAAATGTAAATTAATAAAACTTGAAATTTATGGTAAACTTGGGCCTACTCTTATAAATGGTATCTGTAAACAATGTAAAGTTGTTGAGTTTAACTGTAAATTATTCATATCTATATTTGTTTGTAAAATGAAACTATATATGTAGTGACCATGCCTCATGCAATTTTGTAATTGTCTATGGCCAAATAAATAAATAAATAATTGTTATACTCACTCAGATATTAACAAATGTGATATTTCTTTGTGTATGTTGACCTACTTTTGTCATTACCCATCATTTAGGGGCGGTTCGTCCATCTCTCGTTAATCTTGTCGTTAGTAAACGAAAAGATGCCTTTAATGTCCAGTTAAATGTGCTCGTTAAGTGTATTGTGTTTGTCATTGCCAGATACACGTCTTAAACGAGAGGGTACGATATACTATGTTGGCAATAGAAACAAATGAAAGTGCAGTCTGAATAAACAGCCATTCCCCATGTTTGACTATCAGGGAAGAGGTTAGCAGACAGTTGTTATTTGGTGGTATGGAAAACAAACGTGAAAGAAGCTAAAATTTTACAAGAAATTAGTGCGAGAGTCTTGTGTCTTTAATAGAGAAATATGATACATTTGAATGTAAAAAAAACGACGCTACGAGATGGAACAAAAAGGAAGCTACCTAGCGGCAAATGAATTCAATGCTGCCCACAGAACATGTAGGACAACCTATTAGGCTTAGGGCCTATTACGATAATATACTGCCAAGAGCATAATATGTTAGTGCAGGTTAAATTCTATGACACTTCTTGCCAGGCTGCAGTGGTTATGTTGTCACCAATGGTAATGATGGCAACTCAGATGACCAATAAATGTTTGTTCTTGGCAACTGCAATTAAAACGAAAATTATTTTTTTCTGAACGGACAAGGGTACATACAAGAACCTGTTGACCAAAGAGCAGGTACAGTATTAAATTTGCTGCGAGTGAAATGAGCAGCAATAACATTTACTCTGTAGCTCGTGAAAAATATTAACGCAGTTCTACACTTCATTGTTCATCTGTTGCCAACATAAGCACAGGAGCCCGGCGAGAAGCATTGTAAAATTTTACCTTAGTGCAAGCAATAAATTTCACATAGGCGAAAGTGCACTGTTCCTGTAGATCGGAGAAAGAAATCACATTTTAGGCCTTACACTAGGCAACAAGCACAAGTAAATACTGAATTAATAAGTTTGCACACATAGATAATGTATTCTGTTTTTATTATAACAGATAACTTACAAAATTCATAACTATATGTTGGTCTCTTCAGATGGTCGTGTAGTTTTTCATGCAGCATTTCCAAAGTGGCTTTTCGAAGACGAAATTTCGTAACAAATTCTGCATCATCCCAGCATTCAAAATGATTTGGACGAACATAAATACGTCTAGGACGCCTTATAGGGCAATGTCCTCTAGATCATCCAAAATATTGACATCGTAGTAATTGTCAACGAAATCTTATTCCAACCATTTTCATCATACTGATTCTCACTTATCTAGTCATTACCCGTAAGTTTGTATTTTGATATCGCAACAATATTTTTAAGTTTATGTTGCGTATCTGCAATGTATCAAACTCATCTAATCGCTACTGAAATGGATAGGGCGAGAAATATGACGATACAATTTACCAAGAAAGCTGCTTTCCACACTAGTTTTTCATACATGTAGTGCTTCTGTTATTTTGTTCGATAAATCGGTCTTTTTCACACGAATATATTGATGTATTTTAGCGCTTTGGAATCCTGCCATTTTGATACAGATTCTCACTTAACTGGTCGTTAGCCGTGTAACGAGCAGAATTTTACTCGTTAACTTAACGGCCAGTTTGAGGTCCTTTAACCTCAGGTTAACTCATAACAAAACATTGACAAACGCAATTCTCCACTAACGATAAGTTAAAATCTTAATTGGAACTTAACGAGATATTGACAATAAGAATAAATAATTCTTGAAGTAATGTATATCACAGTTATTTGTGGGATAAACCTAACATGTAAGGTGGTGAAATACTGCCACCTTACATAACACCCCTCTCAGATGAATAATTTTTTGTTAGGATCATGTAACAATTGAGGTGTTATGTGATCATGCAGAATATGTACTGTGATGATCCTCTGTTGGTAAGTCCCAAATCTTCTCTCTGTTGTACCAACTAATCCCCACACACAACATTGTGTGGAGATTCCATTAATTTAATGAGTATTAATGCCTGTTGTCATTACGTACTTCCCTATACGTCAGCTCCTGAGAAATAACATTACGTTATGTGACAAAGATAAAATGTCTTTCTGCCAAATGATTCAGGACAAAACAAAATTTTAATCTTCAGATCACCCTCGTTTAATACAATTACCGAGGTTGTCTGTACGCAGTGAAAAAAAATGTAATCTCCACCTGTAGGAGCGCCCTGCCACAATCCAGGCTTCATAAAAACTACCTCAGTCTTGCATCACCATTCATCAAGATATACACATCATCAGACAGGACATAAATGAACATGGACTAATTACAATAATTTAATCTATGGCCATCCACCCTGCAAATTCATAATCTTGTATACTAATAATAAATCTATAAATGTAGGCCCGTCGCTGTTCCCTTCAATCTTCAAAACTACGACAAATCTTCATGCAGTTTTGACAGGAAACATGAGAAAAGTTTGGGTCAACATATAGGCATAATTTTATCAAAATCGGATCACAGAAAAAAATCGTAATTTTAAGTGTTTTCAGTAACCGTCGTGTCTGTTTTTTCAGCTATTAAAAACATATTATCTCCAAAACTACATCATGAATTTGCATGGGGTTTTCACAGTAACTTGAGCGTAACTGAACAATATATAGACTTCGTTTCATAAAAATCGGATCATGGAAAAAAAGGAATATCGCAATTTCAATTTTTTTGTCTATGACCGTTATGTCTGCCTGTCTCTTTGAACACATATATATCTCCAAAAATACTTTACGGCTTTTCATGGGATTTTCACACATAACTTTAGAACATCATGCGGTTACATAAAGGCTTCAGTAATTAAAATTGGAGGACAGAAAATAAATATATAATTTAATCATTTGCTTAAAAGCCATCGTGTATGTTTATTTATTGAGGGTAATCTCCAAAAGTACTACACTAACTTTCATGGGTTTCCACAGGTAAATTGAAAATAGTATGGAGAGTAACATAGGCTTCATTTCATCAAAATCAGATCAGAGGAATGAAAGATATCGTAATTTGAAGTTGTTTTGAATACTATGCTTAGAAGTATGGTGTAGTACAGCAAATCTCTAAGAATGCTACACGAACTTTCATAGGGCTTCATAGGTCAAATGAGAGTTGCGCCAAGGGTACTTTCATTTGACCTATGAAACCCCATGAAAGCTTATATTATAAGCTTCATTTTATCAAGATCGGATCAGAGCAAGGAAAGATATCGTAATTTGTAGTTTCTGGTGTATGCTGTGCTTGAATTGCAGCGTAGTATAGCAAAGATCCAATAGAGGCACTGTTACTGACATAGTATACCAAATAACTAATAGATGACGATGTTGTGTTGTTTATTCTCATAACTAAAGTGTAATATACTGAAACAAAGGCTATGATTTTCCTTATGGCAGCGGTATAATGTATTTATGTTGGTAATGGCCATAGAATCCTTTTTGAAAAATCAGTCGACTACAATGAGGGGAATAATTCTTAGTGTTGATAATGAAATAAATAATTAATGTTGTTCCTATCAGTAAATTAATGATCCCCCTCAAGCGAATATTACGTTGCCAATGTTAACATACTAAACCGCTACAATACAAGTAAAATTTAACCCAGGTACGGCACAAAAATAAAAATTTTTTACTAGCTGTATCCCGCATGCTTTGCAATGCCATGGAAAGAGGAAAAAAGTGCTTCTTTCCACGGGTATCATTTGAATTTAAGACATAACGACATTTCTTCGGGTCTATCGATGCTCTAATGTACATAAGAATTCTTTGCTAGGAAAATGGAATTTATGTAGTATAACATTGAACATGTTCGCCACCACAAGTGGAAACTTGCATCTCAATTGACTTTGTACATTAACAATTAGAACATTCCATATTAAATTTGCATATCAGTTTAACATTAACTTAAGGCAGCTCCCACCGCCCACCTCCCGCCGCTGATTACTTTTATTAAATTTACAAATCAAATTAACCGCAAGGCGCCACCGACGGCCACGCAGTAATGTAAGTGTAGCTCCCAATTAATTTTCGACAACTTAACCGCAATCGCAAAGTGTTTTCTCTGCAAGCTACATAAAACAATTCTATAAACATATACTAAATGTTTAAACAAAATATCATAACATTGTACTATTTTAAGCATTCTCTCTCCACGCTCTTTGCATAGACTACATATACAACAGCCGACAGACATGTTTAATAATAGCGCCACGAGATGTACTGGTAATGAACGCCACAACTTATGTAACCATATAACAAATACTCTTTCGATCCAAATTATTTAAAAACAATTCTAACCAGAGCCAAAGATTTAAGACTACCCAAAAGAAAAAAAAGTTCCAGTTTGGAACTTAAGTGCCGCCTTATATCTATAAGCAAAATAAATGTATCTCTTCATTTAGCCTATGTCTGCAACAGCTGACGAACGTGTTAAAAATAATGCGCGATAGATAATGAAGGGAATGTAATGGTAACAAAAGTTACAAACTTGTATGTCACTCTTTTGGTAACACAACAACAACAGCAGCAGCAGAAGGCATATTGTTCCGAAATGTAATACTGTCTCTCTTTAGCGACCATGCCCTGTTACAATGCATACAATTCTTTTAGAAATGTACCAAGTCTTTACAACGTTTCCTTAGTTCGATATATCACTTACTCCCATCCAGTACGTCGACAGGTAAGTTTTCGAACTCCATGTCCTTCTGTTATGGTTTTATACGACTTCCGACAATTCTGAGAATTCGGGAAGTTTGATTCTGCCTCCTGCAGATACCCATATAAGGAATCTCTCTGTCCTGTTACAATGCAAACGATTCTTTACAACAGGTCAAATACCGATAACCAAGCAGCCCAGAAGACATTTAAACCCTGCTGAACAACGGAGAGTTACAATAAAAAAATGCGTGAAACAATTTAGCGATCTCCGACCTTCTACATTAAATCTTTTTTTCTCGAAAGCATTGACCTAACAACACCCTTATTCGACAATATAGCAACCACAGAACTGAGGTAGTACTTTACCTGCCCGATGTAACACAGATTTCCATTTATGTAGAGCAAGATCGACCTGCCCTTCACCCACAAAAACTCATACTCCAAGTTCCTTTCTTGTTACTTCTTTATTCATTCCACTAAACCGAACTCGGATTTATTTTATTTATTACAAGTAGCTGTCTATCGCAAACGAAGAAGCCAAGAACGCTGACACACACACCGCAACACCAGAAAAATTTATAGCCAACAAACCTCACATATTTCGAAGTACTATGTCAAAGTACAGGTGATGATAGATGATCCATCCTAATAGTAATAGTATACCCAGCGAAATTTAGTGGACCCTCTAGAGGCCAAAACATTCATCAACGAGATCGACTGAGCTATCATCCTCTCTCAAATTCAAATGTTCAAATGTTTGTAGAGCTTATGGGACTTAACTACGGGGTTATCAGTCCCTAAACTTACAAACTACTTATGAACTAGCTACAACTAAGGTCGGCACAAATATCCATGCCCGAGGGGGGATTAGAAACCCCGACCGTAGTGGCCGTGCAGACCGTGACTGAAGCGCCTCAGTCCCCTCGGCCACCGCGGCCGGCTCATCCTCTCTCTCTGAATAGTATTACACAAACAAAAACGTTTAAAGACGAAAGTAGTGTGCCTTAGGCCTCAAACGACAGCATACAGTGCATAAAAACACGACATCTATCATAATATTTCTATACATTACCATGCAAATGCAAATTAACCCTTAAGACCGCAAATGTACAGAGTTCGCTAGATTTACGGACACGTCAGTCAATTTTCGGTGTTCTACCCAACAAAAAGCAACACAACTGCACTCTAAGGAATTCCAGATGCCCTTTACAGCATCCTTCCAAGTGAAAGTCGTGGGTTGATATTAAGTACTGGCAAATACCCAGTTTGTTAAAAAAAATCCCAACGTCATCGTGTCGGATGCCCAAATATAAGAGATGAAAGTCACATAAACGAAGATGGAGATGGGAGCTCCTAGTTTAACATCGGCTCGCACCACATTATAAGGTACAGGCAGATAATTGCCTCGATATGTTCTCCAGTGTCTCCTTGCAGAGTTTCTCTAGTATTCCGAGTGATCTCACAACACCGCCGCGATGTAGGGGAAATGGTACCTTACCCTTACCTCCATGGCTTGCAATGACGAATTTGTTTAATTTACTTCGCATGTATAAGTTAAAAGATAAGAAATAATTTACCATTGCACACCACTCGTAAATGAAACACCACTAACAAACGATCAAACATGCAATACTTCGTAACGAACACAGCGCAAAGTTTCAAGAACGTAATCCTAAATCGACTTCTTTAGAGCTATCGAAACACAAGATCGTCCACAACTGGGAACCGACACTGTAGCGCATATTTTAAACACTTTTTACTTAAATTCTATCCCATCTTACCTACAGCACTCTCTGTAAGTGCCAACTATTTCCAACACAGTGACAGAACTACACTTGCAGTCAACACTAACCCACAACAAAGGAATCTAGCCAGATCGTTCACCAGTTCGAGGGTGGAGGATTTTTTCGACTGTATTTGCACTCGTTTCGAGTTGATTAAATGAATTGTTTCTATGTAAAATGATCATTTAAGTAAGTTACGAAATATCGCGTCATAAAAGATAGGTCCCTGGCGTCGTTGGTAATTGTTTATAAACAATCGTTGTTAAACAATACTTTTGAGAGAAATATTCTTCCTGAAATAGAAAATGTTATTGCGGTAAAAATATTGTTTCGTTTTTTCCAATGCTGTTGTGCATAGATCCTTCATAAATACATACTAAGTACGACTTATGCAAATTATTCGGAGGCATACCTGTTGGCTGCGGCAGTGGGCGGTTAATTTGATATGCATATGTAATAGAAATAATCGGAGATGGGAGGCAGGCAGTGGAGGTTGCCATAAGTTCCTGTTAAATTAAGGTGCAAATTTAATATGGAATGTTCTAATTGTTAATGCAAAAAGTCAGTTGAGATGCAAAAAATAATAGGGAGCGGTGGTGGATGACCTGGGTGCGGGTGAGGGGGGCGGCACTAGCACAAGTGTCCACTTGGGACGACGGACATGTTCGATGTTATTCCAGGTAATTGTACTGTCTGAAGTACGTAATAATTGGCTCCTTTTTTCCAATGTTGGTGTGCTTCAATAATTAATAACTTTCGTAAAAAATAAAATTCTAAAGGCGCAGGTTCGAGTCCCTGACTTGGTCATGTGGGGGTTGGCAACCTTTAGGGCTGTCGCTGGAGTGGAAGTGGGGGCGGTATTGGTGCGGGGGCTGTGCTCATGCAAGTGCTTACTTATGGAGGCACTTGTCGTTATTACTGTTAAAAACGTATGTTGTTACAAGAATGAAACTTTCATTCTGCAGCGGAGTTTGCGCTGATATGAAACTTCCTGGCAGATTAAAATTGTGTGCCGGAACCGGGACTCGAACCTCGGTCCTTTGCCTTTCGCGGGCAAGCGCTCTACCGACTAAGCTATCCCGACACGACTCATGATGCCGCCTAACAACTTTACTTCCGCCAGTACCTCGCCTCCTACTTTCCAAATTTCACAGCTCTCCTGTGAAACATGCAAGACTAGCACTCCTGGAAGAAAGGATATGGTGGAGACATGGCTCAGTCAGAGTCTAAAGGATGTTTCCAGAATGAAACTTTCACTCTGCAGCGGAGTGTGCACTGATATATAACTTCCGGGCAGATTTGTGCCGGAACCGGGACTCGAACCTGGAACCTTTGCCTTCCGCAGGCAAGCACTCTACCGACTGAGCTATCCCGACATGACTCACGATGCCGCCTCATAACTTACTTCCGCCAGTACCTCGCATCCTACTTTCCAAACTTCACAGAAGCTCTCCTGCGAAACATGCAAGACTGGCACTCCTGGAAGAAAGGATATGGTGGAGACATGGCTTAGTCACAGCCTTAGGGATGTTTCCAGATTGAAATTTTCACTTTGCAGCGGAGTGTGCACCGATATGAAACTTCCAGGCAGATTAAAACTATGTGCCGGAACCGGGACACGAACCTGGGACCTTTGCAACAGCTCTACCAACTGAGCAACCCCGACACGACTCACGATGCTGCCTTACAACTTTACTTCCGCCAGTACCTCGACTCCTACTATCCAAACTGCACAGAACCTCTCCTGCGAAACATGCAAGACTAGCACTGTATAGCACTTAATCTTTATCTCACGGATGATAGGAACATTGTACAACCCATCCCAGTGCTGCATAAATAAAATGGGTTGAAAGCGTTGTCAGGTTGGAAGGCCGAGCGGTGAAGGAATGTGGGCGCCCTAGGAAAGGGTGGCTAACTGGCAAATAAAAGATAGGTTTAAAGTTAACGTTTGGTATAGTCTGAAATACGGGATACATATCAGGACTCCCCTTGGGGTTGGATGCAATGAATGAGTGCCAGTCTAAGTTAGCGGGTTAGAAAATGGAAAAGGTTACGGTAATGGTTCATACAGTTAGTGGCTGATACCGAACAGCCACTAGGCGGGAGCGGACGGCATGCCGGCCGCGGTGGCCGAGGGGACTGAGGCGCTCCAGTCACGGTCTGCACGGCCACTACGGTAGGGGTTCGAATCCCCTCTCGGGCATGGATATTTGTGCCGTCCTTGGTCTTGGTGTGGGTGTCTGCTATTGGCTCCAAGGTAGCATGGAAACGTCAGTAGTTTCAGCACGGACGCCAGAAGAGTGGAGTGATTTTTAATGTCCTTCAAGGTGGACAGCCTTGGTCCGTTGTCAAGGCGTATGTAAAACTTAGGCAAAGTTTTGAAATAAAATTTTTGAATTACTTCCCTAAACTATTTTAGATTGGCTGGTCATCCTGTACATTCCCTCCCCCTTCCCTAGAAGTGGTGACTCACAAAGTTTACATGGACGCCAGACACTCCTGGGAAGAACAGGTTGCCCGACATGGGACCTAGTAACTAAGGGAGGAATGTGTTACAATTCCAACTCATTCAGTGTGAATGTGAGGGGAGTTACACCTTGTTTCACATGTTACATGTCAATTCTAAATTCTGTGAAATCTAAGTGTTGACACTGGCCGAAATTAATCAGCACGGGTCTTGCAATGGTTACAGATGCTCCTAGAAAGGTGTAGATGTTTGTGTTGTTTGGTAAATATTAATTCGTTATTAAACAATTTAACAAATATAAAAAAATCACACAAGGAATTATATAATTATAAGAGGATTAATGCATCTGGGTAACAACCATATTGGATCACATTACTGCACAAAATTGAAATAAGTTTTCCTTCACTGAATCACGGTGTAAAATTTAGTAAAATAAGCGACTCAATGGAATCAATCCAATGGAAACTGACAAATACACACCATTTTACAATGCTTATACCCAGACAAAGGGTATGCTTTCCAAAGATTAACAAGGTCTTGACAATTCAGTATAAATATAAATTAGATTGTAATTGTAATCCCAGAAAAGAAATCCATTGTAAAGCCATAAAAAAAGGTAATATTGGCTTTAACTTAATTAACTGATCAACTATGTTTAAGTAACAACGCTTTCTAAAACTTGTAACAATATTCATTACATAAAATGTTGTGAAAGTGACAAAATACACTAATGCAACTGAACATGAAATGTGTGGGATTAAAAGTTTTTTCAACAAAGGGATAGAACTCATACGAAGTAAAATATGGAAATAAAACAGAGGTTTTATCTACCTTAGTTCTCAGCATAATACACAAGGTTTAAAATATAAATTGGTACATAATACATCATTATTCACGTTGAAATATTGCAAGTTACTTAAAGAGGGAACAATCCTTCCATATAGGTCATGTAGGAAAACTACACAATAACATTATCACTAGATCAAAGTCGCATTTCGAAAGTGATTATTTCACAATCGACCTCAAATGATGCTAACACCAAACTAAATATGGGTGTCTTAATGGTGTACAGAACACAGCAATAACTAAATTACTTGATACTCTGACAAGTACAGGAAAAGGGGTACTCTTAAAAATAGTTATAATGATATCTTGGATAAAAATTAAGGTTTTTTTTCCCCAACATAGCTGCTTTTAATAAACATCTACAATCATTAGGGAGAAGAAGAGTTAACAGTGCTTATCACAAAATTAACGAATTCTTATAGAATTTTATAAGGCGTGTCACTTGTGAGCCTCAATTGGTATTACTTTATGAATCACTAATGTTGAGATACTTCGCGCGTAAATGCAGCTTACGCGGCACGGGAACTGTTTGTAAACAAATACAACTGTCAGACGCGCACGTGGTGCGTAGCGCGGTAGGGCAGGTGATAATCAGAAAAGTACAATGGTTGCCTGCGGAAGGGAGAGAGAGGGAAAGTAAGTTTCGGTTACACGCATGGCGGGAGGGGAGAGAGGAGAGGCACACGAGATGGGCGGGTGGTGGGAGGAAGAGGGCAGTGTGGTGGAGCAGCTACAGCTGATTGCAACAGCCTTGAAGGAGGCAGGTGGTCTAACGTCAGGTGACGGCGTAATAGCACGCACATTAGCAATGCAAGGAAATAGAATTCTGGCAGCAATTCGCTCAGGTGCACGCAAAACGGCAGCACAATAACATCGGCTACAAACAGCGGATAAAATAAATGTCGTATCAGAGATTTGGAAATGAATTTCATTTAGATGAATGGAAAGGAGGTTAAAGTCAGTTTGATACGTAATGGATAAAGATCAGGCAGTTAAAGTACACATTTTAACATTTCAACGACGTCTCGAGGCTTCTTTGTGTTGAATTTCAGCAGCACAAAGTCCCAAAACGTTGGCCATTCGTTTTGAGGATCTGTCATCTGCATAAATATCGTGACATAGTAGCTCAAGGATAACGAAATTGTCGATACAAAGTTTCGGTAGATCTGACCCTGATTAAAGCTACAAATCATGATGTGGTTTAAAATTTTATGAAGAAAGACTGGAAGGAATAAGTCGGGTCGTTGATTTTAAGAATTAAAAGCGCGCTTTTAATTTTTATAATCACTAACTTCAAACTTTGACAGGCACTAAAAGGTCTCAAAGAAAACAAATGAAGATAGCACGGGAAAGGCAGACCACAACTGAATCACTGTAACAATTGGAAATGTAAATGCTAAATAATGGTCTGTTGACAATGGGAGCAACAGCATAAACTCCATATGGAAGTCTGCACATAATGGATTTGGTAACAAAACGTGATACTTCACAATGGCGAATAAGGAGGGATAAATCGTTAATGGTAGCAAAATGTTAACTCTTCCTCACTTAATGACAGTATACTTAAAATTCTCAAGCATAATTAAGATACTCTAAAAATATAAGTGTGAACTCGACAGACATACGTCTGGAAAACCTTATACACTAATAAATCTTACGAAAATCTATATTATGAGTGACTGGAGTACATTTTAATTGATACTAAAAGGGTTAATAATGTGGTACTTTGAAACAGAACAGGATTTACTAACGTCTGGGTTACTTATCTTTGCAAAATAGCACTGGACCTCGCTACACCGAATAAGGACAACATATCATTACTATTAACACATCATAGCACATTATAAGTACCTCTCTTGGAGTACTGGATACTAATTATTTACACATCAACTTAGGCTGTCTCCGGCATTAACAACTGGAAATAACTTCTCATAATTCTGATGTGCATTGTGTTTCACGTGCATTTGTTGCCAAGGTACACAGGAAACATAATGAACCCTGTTATGGAAGTTTCGGAATCTGACAAAGAAAAGGCGTGTATGAGGTAGAACAGGTGGTATATAGAATCAGAATGGCAGCAATAGAAATACGGACAAAGTGGTTTTTCTTGGTCTTCTCGCTATGTGCCACAGTTGTCTTCTTTACACTCCTCTTAAGGGTTTTACGCTCACTGGCGGTACTCTTGACTCACCATGTGGCAACTACATATAGACTCCTTTACATCGGCTAAAACATTACTCAACTTCAGCTGCCCTCTGGAGGGTAACAGCTTAAAGGCTTTTTACTTGCACCTCTCTTAAGGTGCAGTAGGGATTCGGGTATCTCTCAAAGGTTATTACATCTCAACTAGGCTTCTCTCCGGTAAAACATTTTCGAATCTACAAGATTCACATTTCGTGCCCTGAAGCACACTGTCGTCACATGCTTTGGTAACCAGCTTGCGAAACTATCACTTTCACGGAAGGAAAAGCTCATACAGATAGGAAACGCAGGAGGAAAAAGAGAAATATACAGAGAGTAGAGGAGGAGTGGCGAAAAGTTTAATTCTTGCGTTTAGAATGTGGTGGATCGACACAGCGTTCTAACAGTTCCAACGGTTGCAGGCGCTAGTCGTATGTACAACTGTTTGTCGGCTGCGGACTTCAGTCTAAACTCGTCAGCAATTCTGGTAGAATCAACCACGATTGAAAACTTTTTTGTTTGTGGTTTTTCTTTTAAGACCTCAACGCTGGTATTGCGTCGGTGTTTGATCTTAAAACAAAAGCACGCATCCTTAAAGATTGAGAATTTCACACTGCTCCCTAGTACCAATGATTTTTCAATTTCTGCCAGACGCGGCTTGGAGTGGGTAATGCCTTGCTTTAACCCATCACGCCTGTGGAGGGCGGAAACTTATTTCATTTACGGCACGGAAAATATTGATAGGAAAGATCAAGGAAAGGGAGATCGTGACACTAAAACGATGTGGAAGAAATCTCACGCCAGGCTACATATTACTAGGGTTAGTGATAAACTTTGTCAAAAATCATAAAACTGCGTCATTCATTAGACATGCTACAAATTAATTTAAAAAATGAAACTTCCATACTTCCGGCAGTGCTCAAACTTAGGTAATATAGGGAAAAGAGTATTATTCTCTACTATAACTGCAATATTAGCTAATCCAGTCACTCTGGGAAAGAAACAACAATATGCCTTACTTAGCCTAGGGAAAGTTAATATTCAAAAATTATTCTATTAGATCGAGACACCTCGGAACAGAAGGAAATAAACGATACAGTATCAGTCTGTATCATCATTTGGGACGTGGTTTGGCACGGTTGAGTATGACGGTGATGCGGTGAATAGTAGGCGGGGCGGCAGGTGGGCGGCGGGCAATGTGCGCTCGCGGTCGCGTGGCTTCAACGTGGGCGGCAGGGGCGGCGTGGCAGCAAGTGGGCCTCTCTGCTACGGGTTGTAGTGTCTCGGACCCAGTAAGGAGCCATCTTCGGCTGCTTGGCAGGACTGACAGGAGACGTGGGGCGGCGCTTCATCCGCACAGCACTTACGGACGGGCGGCACAGGTAGGCGACATATTATATGGGCGGTGGCGGCGACAGCGGGAGGTGGGACGGGCCAACCGGGTACGGCACTTACATGCCTTCAGTGGACCGGAACACCAGCACGAACAGGAAGCATAACTTTTTACACCTTGTGCGCGCAGGCGAGCTGCTCACATGGAGCAGTGCACGCTGAAGTCGGCGGTCAACTGCGGCAGGTCGTGCGTCACGCGCATAGCGCACACGTGCGCTGCGGCGTGCGGCGTTGGACTTCGCACCAAGCGCGGCATTTGCAGATGCAGCGGCAGCTAGGATGTCATGGCGGCAGTGCCGTGGCTCATGGAATAGCGGCTGTCGACCAGCACACAACATAATGTGAACCAAATTTTGCTGCCACCCTAAGGGCCGAAAGGTTATCGATCCCACTTCTGACACCAAATTCTACAGCACTTAATCTTTATCTCATGTATGATAGGAACATTATACAACCCATCCCAGTGCTGCATAAATAAAATGGGTTGGAAGCGTTGTCAGGATGGAAGGCGGAGCGGTGAAGGCTTATGGGCGCCCTAGGAAAGGGTGGCTGACTGGGAAATAAAAGATAGGATAAAAGTTAATGTTTGCTATATTCTGAAATACGGGATACATATCAGGACTCGCCCTGGGGTCAGATGCAATGAATGACTGCCAGGCTAAGTTAGCGGATTAGAAAATGGCAAAGGTTAAGGTAATGGTTCACACAGTTGGTGGCTGATACCGAACAGCCACTAGGCGGGAGCAGACGGCATGCAGTCGTTCGCCCCCCACCGAGGATGGACCTCTTGAGTGAGTCTGTTCTGTACGAGAACTAAAACTGAAGAGAGCGAAGGAACTGATTCTCGCACCTCTGCGTCTTGCAGCAGAAGCACACGTGATCAAACATGTGTGTCTGCTATTGGCTCCACGGTAGCATGGAAACGTCAGTAGTTTCAGCACGGATGCCAAAAGGGTGACGTGATTATAGAATCAGCATTCAATACTGACTCTGTCAGGCTTTGTCCTGCAAGGTGGACCGCCTTGGTCATGTTGTCAACGCGTATGTTGCGGCGGAAGAAATTTGTAAATCATAGGCGAAGTTTTGAAATAAATTTTTTTAATTACTTCGCTAAACTATTTTAGACTGGCTGGTCATCCTGTACAGCACTCCTGGAAGAAAGGATATGGCGGAGACATGGCACAACCACATCCTAATGAAACTTTCATTCTGCAGCGGAGTGTCTGCTGATATGAAACTTCCTGGCAAATTAAAATTGTGTCTCGGAACCGGAACTCGAACCTGGGCCCTTACCTTTCACGGGCAAGCGCTCTACCGACTGAGCTATGCCAACACGACTCACAATACCGTCACACAACTTTACTTCCGCCAATACCTCGCTTCCTACTTCCCAAACTTCACAGAACATGCAAGAATGCTGCGGTGGAGTAGCCGAGCGGTCTAAAGCTTCTCGCTGCGGAGCGCGCGGTTGCTCGCCGTGGAGGTTCGAGTCCTCCCTGGGGCATGGGTGTGTGTGTTTGTCCTTATGTTAGCTTACCTAGGTTTAAGTAGTTTGTAAGCTACGGACTGATGACCACGCAGTTTGGTCCGATAGATTTACAAACATTTTTTTTGAACATGCAAGAATAGCACTCCTGGAAGAAAGGATATGGTGGAGACAAGGCTTAGCCACAGCCTAAGGGATGTTTCCAGAATGAAACTTTCACTCTGCAGTGGAGTCTGCGTTGATATGAAATTTCCTGGCAGATTAAAATTGTGTGCTGTAAACGGGACACGAACCAGGGACCTTTGCCTTTTGCGGGTAAGTGCTCTACTGCTTACCCGCGATACGCAAATTTCCCAGGTTCGCGTCCCGGTTCCGAGACACAATTTTAATCTGCCAGGAAGTTTCATATGACGTTACAATTAAACTGATATGCAAATTTAATTAACATAATTGGGGGCGAAGGTCATTCAAGTGAGCGTCTACTGGGGGCAGAGGGGCGGGGGGATAATGGTACTTGGTTAACATTATCCAAGATCGTGGCCAGTGGCGTCGATGACACTATCGTCGACACCTAAAAGGTCAACGGTCACTGCACTGAAACGCCCATTGTCCCTCTACTCTCGATTTGAGGTGGAAATCATTAAAAGAACGACGTTATTCGTTGTGGCGGGTTCTATTTGCGAAATTTCAATCACCGACTTTTACTTCTGAATGTGAAAATATTTTCCTAGCATCCACCTACATAGGGAGACGTGACCATACCAACAAAATAAGAGATATCAGATTGAAAACAGAACGATTTAGGTGTTAAACTTCCTGGCAGATTAAAATTGTGTGCCGGAACCGGGACTCGAACCTGGGACCTTTGCCTTTCGCGGGCAAGTGCACTACCGACTGTGCTATCCCGACACGACTCACGATGCGGCCTCACAACTTTACTTCTGCCAGTACCTCGCCTCCTACTTTCCAAACTTCACAGAAGCTCTCCTGCAAACACGCTAGACTAGCACTCCTGGAAGAAAGGGTATGGTGGAGACATGGCTTAGCCACAGCCTAAGGGATGTTTCTAGAATGAAACTTCACTCTGCAGCGGAGTGTGCACTGATATGAAACTTCCTGGCAGTTTAAAATTGTGAGTCAGGACCGGGACTCGAACCTGGGACCTTTGCCTTTCGCGGGAAAGTGCACTACCGACTGTGCTATCCCGACACGACTCACGATGCCGCCTCACAGCTTTACTTCTGCCAGTACCTCGCCTCCTACTTTCCAAACTTCACAGAAGCTCTCTTGCAAACACGCTAGACTAGCACTCCTGGAAGAAAGGATATGGTGGAGACATGGCTTAGCCACAGCCTAAGGGATGTTTCCAGAATGAAACTTCACTCTGCAGCGGAGTGTGCGCTGATATGAAACTTCCTGGCAGATTAAAATTGTGTGCCGGAACCGGGACTCGAACCTGGGACCTTTGCCTATCGCGGGCAAGTGCACTACCGACTGTGCTATCCCGACACGACTCACGATGCCGCCTCACAACTTTACTTCTGCCAGTACCTCGCCTCCTACTTTCCAAACTTCACAGAAGCTCTCCTGCGAACACGCTAGACTAGCACTCCTGGAAGAAAGGATATGGTGGAGACATGGCTTAGCCACAGCCTAAGAGATGTTTCCAGAATGAAACTTCACTCTGCAGCGGAGTGTGCGCTGATATGAAACTTCCTGGCAGATTAAAATTTTAATCTGCAGCGGAGTGTGCGCTGATATGAAACTTCCTGGCAGATTAAAATTGTGTGCCTGAACCGGGACTCGAACCTGGGACCTTTGCCTTTCGCGGGAAAGTGCACTACCGACTGTGCTATCCCGACACGACTCACGATGCCGCCTCACAACTTTACTTCCGCAAGTACCTCGCCCCCTACTTTCCAAACTTCACAGAAGCTCTCCTGCAAACACGCTAGACTAGCACTCCTGGAAGAAAGGATATGGTGGAGACATGGCTTAGCCACAGCCTAAGGGATGTTTCCAGAATGAAACTTCACTCTGCAGCGAAGTGTGCGCTGATATGAAACTTCCTGGCAGATTAAAATTTTAATCTGCCAGGAAGTTTCATATCAGCGCACACTCCACTGCAGATTAAAATTTTAATTTGCCAGGAAGTTTCATATCAGCGCACACTCCGCTGCAGAGTGAAGTTTCATTCTGGAAACATCCCTTAAGCTGTGGCTAAGCCATGTCTCCACCATATCCTTTCTTCCAGGAGTGCTAGTCTATCGTGTTTGCAGGAGAGCTTCTGTGAAGTTTGGAAAGTAGGAGGCGAGGTACTGGCAGAAGTAAAGTTGTGAGGCGGCATCGTGAGTCGTGTCGGGATAGCACAGTCGGTAGTGCACTTGCCCGCGAAAGGCAAAGGTCCCAGGTTCGAGTCCCGGTTCAGGCACACAATTTTAATCTGCCAGGAAGTTTCATATCAGCGCACACTCCGCTGCAAATTAAAATTTTAATTTGCCAGGAAGTTTCATATCAGCGCACACTCCGCTGCAGAGTGAAGTTTCATTCTAGAAACATCCCTTAGGCTGTGGCTAAGCCATGTCTCCACCATACCCTTTCTTCCAGGAGTGCTAGTCTAGCGTGTTTGCAGGAGAGCTTCTGTGAAGTTTGGAAAGTAGGAGGCGAGGTACTGGCAGAAGTAAAGTTGTGAGGCCGCATCGTGAGTCGTGTCGGGATAGCACAGTTGGTAGTGCACTTGCCCGCGAAAGGCAAAGGTCCCAGGTTCGAGTCCCGGTTCCGGCACACAATTTTAATCTGCCAGCAAGTTTCATATCAGCGCACACTCCGCTGCAGAGTGAAGTTTCATTTTGGATTTAGGTGTTATTTCTTCCCGCGCACTAGTAGAGAATGGAACGGTAGAGAAAGGCCATGAAAGTGGTTAATGAACCTTCTGCCAAGCACTTAAAATGTGATTTGCAGAGTATCTATGTAGATGTAGTGAACCAATCGCGAATGAGAGATAGAGCCAAACTACACATAATTACCGCTAGTACCATTAATCTTGTGTAGTTCGCGAACGTACTAGTTCCGAAGAGCGCCCCCAGAGGCGAACTACGCGAACTAGTTCGCAGATCCCTCGCCTCTTAGTTCGTCCGCTCCCTTTGCGAAGACTGACAGGGAACAGCGAGAGGACGCGAGAGCGCGCAGAATCGCGTGATTCCCTTCTGCCAGTTACCTTCATTTCGAGCTGAGATGCAGCTCAGCTGTAGTTTCATAGTTCACTGCCACAAGAAATCTATTTTAAAAATTAAGTACTACGAGTACTCTGCATGCAAAGTAGTTGAATACCATTGTATCACCCATTCTTGTAAATAACTGGTTTATTTGTCTAAGTGTTTGACGTCAAATTGCCCAAATACGGGTAATAGCATACGCTTTGGCAACACTGATTCATTATATAATAAAAGCTGTAATAAAAAAAGAGCTCTTTTAGTAGAGGTAGCAAAAGCCAAAAAGAACGGACGAACTAGGAACAGCGGTCGAACTAGGAGCAGCGGACGAATTAGGAGCAGCGGACGAACTAGGAGCAGCGGACGATTATGACAAACGGATCTGCTTCATAGTTCGTTGGATTCTTTTTCGAAGAACGACGGGCAATAGCGAGAGGGCGCATAGCAGAATTAAAACTCACGTGTTTGCCTTCTGCTGATGAGTCATTTCGAGGTGAGCCTCTGCCTGCTAGATTACATAGTTCAATGCTGCAAAATTTCTGTTTTGATGTGTTCTGCACTCTGCAATATCTGACTAATAATTTCTATAATGCCAACAGTGGCGTAGCTACTACACCAAGGGCCCCGGAGCAAAAATGACGTTGGGGCCCTCTCTAAACTAAAACTATACCACAGGTGCGACTTTTGAAAATCTTGGGGTATGCTCAGTGGCGTTCCCAAAAAAAAAAAAAAAAAAAAAAAAAAAAAAAAAAAATATATATATCTTTATTTTATTTTTCTAATTCCAGATACAAAGGTAAAGTAATAATTTCGTTTTATTTTAGTAGTATTTCTTCTCTTTTGCTTCATCTGGTGTTAATTTAAGACAATTTTAATCTTTGAAAGGAGAAAAGTAATTTTTTTTAACATACATGAAAGAAATTATCAGCCATTAATTTCAATTTCACGTTTCAGAACTACTGGGCGGCTTTTGCGACCATTTGAACCTGTTTTTCCCGTTGTAGTAACTACTGATGTCATTTTCAGAATTTTCGTCTTCTGAGACATGCATATCAGATAATGATGTGACTGTATTGTGAATACTGTGTTCATTATCGCAAAAACTAACATCGAATGGTCTTCCTGCCTTCTTTCTCCCGAAGATTTATTTTCTGTACAGTATTACGAAAATAGTTCCTAACCACTTCTGCTGTCATACCATGTCTGTCGATACCAAAAGGTTCACAACCCATTGTTACATCACACACCAGTAAACAGTAAAAAAAATGTCACGACTTAACACTCACACGATTCCTTGAAGGCAATTGACTTCTAAGAGGATACACATTTTGGTCGTATCGTACCAAACCCACTTCATTTCTAGTTATTTAACACAACAATTAACGGTTACCGCCTTCAGTTTATGATATTGAACTTACATGCTGCATTCCATTAACATTCGGATTATTTAGAAAATGATCACTTCACTCACATGTCAACATGAATTTTAATGCCTACGAATTCAATTACCTGTTTGTTTTAGATAATCTTTTTACAGCGGTGTATTACAAAAGCCAGCCACCCATCAATGGAATGAGAGAGTCGAATTTAATTACAATCAAGAAATATAACGTAAAGGAAAAAATAATACCAAAATTATCAGTGGTGTATGCCGAGCATACCCACTCAAATTTTGGGGTACGCTTGAGCGACCGAGCATACCCGTAATCGGCGCCTATGAACTATATAGTTGCAATACTACTTCATCAGGTCCTTACCGCTTACTGGAAGACATAATAAGGCAAACGTACTCTTAAGTAAATTATTGTGTGTCACGCAGCAGATAATATTTAATCTTACTCTCTAATATAATTATAACTGTGAAAGTCAATTATGTTTTCAATCAGAAACTATTGGGTGGATTTGGATGAAATTTTGGAGAGGGATAGAATTGGACCTGGTAGGACATACAGATAAAACAACCATGGAATAGTTTTCGATGTTGCTCCATACTAGGTGAATGAAGTCGCATGCAGAATGTAGTAAAAATGAGTAATGAAGTTTTACTCAACCATGAAAATATGGCCCCCTGCCGCGAATCAAACCATGAACAGTATTGGCACACACTGCTAGTAATTCAGCACGTGGCAGGACAAGCAATACCTTTTTATGTTTATATTCTGAGATGGGAATAATTTTTTTATTCCACTTCGTGCGTTTGAAGTTTGTTGGCAGTGTTCAAAAAGTTAAAAGTCGAAAATCCTTCATTCAGCTAAAATATTATATACAGTAGAACGTCGATTATCCGAAGTGTAATTGGGGGGCATGGATGTTCGGAAAAACGATTATTCGTAAAATCGACACTTCTACTTGCCAATAAGAAGTACTGTACAGTAAATGTATTTATACAGTATTTTGAGTCGCGCGATCCTTTACGTTGCGCCGAGCGGCACGCCGCAACACTTGGATGGCGCAGCTGTTGCTGTGAACAGCTGCGATGCTACAGCTGCTTCTGCCAACTGGAGTGTGCCGATTACACAGGTCGACATGGATTCTGGGGTTTGGAAAGTAAGTGGTGTTCTTTGGTAAATTTGCACCCCTGAATATGAAAATCATATCAGTTTTTTTCCATCACCTTCAGTTTTTTCTGCACATCTACCCCCCCCCCTCCAAACCTACCATTGGCTCCGAAATCTGTTATGCAGTGTCCAAAACTACAGAAATGTGGCAATGCTGCATTTTTTGTGTGAAGGTAAGGCAGAGGGTGCTAATGAGCTTGGAGCTGACGTTCCATTATCGGCACAGAAATCAGTGAGTGAGTGCTACAGCTACAAGAAGGTGCTTTCGCGCTTTCTTGTGAGTGGTGGTATTTCACTGAAGGTGTGTAAAAAATGTCAGGAAGGCTGTGTGTGAATAGCCCAGATACATTTTGTTATATCTGTGGAAATTATGTGCAAGACGTCGACAAATAACAAAATTTGTGCAGAAGCCATATTTTGCCTATTTCGGCATGAAGCTCGGCGATCAGGACAAGTCATTTGCTCCACACATTGTGTGCCATACATGTGTGGAGCAGTTAAGGAAATGGAGTGAAGGTAAAATCAAGTGCTTGAACTTCGCAATTCCTATGGTATGGCGTGAACAGAAGAATCATGTTGATGACTGTTACTTCTGTATGACGAATGTAAAGGGATACAACAGAAGAAACATGAAAAACATACCGTATCCAAACTTAGATTCGGCAATTAGACCTGTTCCTCATGGCCCAGGGCTACCAATCCCCTCTCCACCATCAGTGGATTCTCTTGAATTCACTGAACCAGATGTAAGTCAAGAAAGCAGTGAATCCGACTATTCTGAGTGTGGTACCGATAATAGCCCAAAACCTCTTACTCAAACAGAACTTGACAATTTGGTGAAAGACTTAGGACTCTCAAAAGATGCAGCACAACTACTGGGATCACGTCTCAGTGAAAATAACTTACTTGCACACGGTACATCATATTCATTGTACAGAAATCGTGATAAAGATTTCAGGGAATTTTTTGTTGAAGGTTTAATGGTGTTCTGCAAAGAAATCGCCGGATTAGCGATGAAAATGGGAGCTCAGAAGTATGAGAGTAAGGAATGGAGATTGTTTATAGATTCTTCAAAGCGAAGATTGAAAGCAGTGTTGCTACATATTGGAAATGACCTAGGATCAATTCCAATTGCGTACTCAGTACATTTAAAAGAGACATACAATACCATGAAAATACTTCTACAAAATGTGAATTACGAAGTACACCAGTGGCTTGTGTGTGGTGACTTCAAAGTGATTGGCATTGTTATTGGTCAGCAAGCAGAGTACACTAAGATGCCTTGCTATATGTGTGAATGGGACAGTAGAGCTTATCATGAGCATTGGAGTAGGAGAGAGTGGCCTAAGAGGCAAAATCTGACAGTGGGATCAAAGAACATAGTGAATGAACATTTGGTTAATCCAGATCATATTTATTGCCTCAACTGCACATCAAATTAGGACTCATGAAGCAGTATGTTAAAGCACTGGACAAAACAGGAAACTGTTTCCAATACCTGTGTAGGCAGTTCCCAAATCTATCGGCTGCGAAGTTGAAAGAAGGGATATTTGTTGGACCAGATATAAGGAAGTTGATGTCTGTTGAGCACTTTGACAGTTCTATGACGGAAATAGAACTTCAAGCTTGGAGAAGTTTAAAAAATGTTGTGCATCGTTTCCTTAGGCCAGAATAAGGAAATAATGGAAGACATGCTACAGTCCTTTAAACAGTTAGGATGCAAGGTCTCTCTAAAACTAAATTTTCTAATCTCACACTTAGAGAGTTTTCAAGAAAATTTGGCTGACACATCAGAGGAACATGTGAACGATTTCATCAGGAACTTAATACTATGGAACATCGTTATCTAGGTCGTTGGGGAATAAACATGATGACTGACTTCTGTTGGTGCATCACAAGTGAAGGAGAAGTGACACACAAGATGAAGGATATCAAGCGTTCATTCACGGGCAAACGAAAACGGAAGTAATACCCCTACCTGGTAAGTGCCCACCATAATATTTGCTTCTTATAAATCATATGCCTTTCTTCCAATTCTTTTTTAACCACTTTACTGTTCCATTTCGTTTCCATTGTCCCGTAATTGCTTTCCAGTTTCCAATTTCATTGGGCGCACAGTTAGACAATGGTGAATATGATGATGATAGTGGTGGTGCAAAAACCTGACGTGTTACAGAGAAACAGGCTGCAGATTTGTGATCAGCAGGATCAATTTAGTCAGAAATTCATATTTTCATGCAAACCCCAGACAAAAAGTCAAAATTTGTCGTCCTGTGTTATTGTCGGCTTGGCCTGTCAGCAGGCCCCACTAGAAGCAATGTTCCGTCACCCTCTGGCTCAGTGCGGCTACTGTGGGCAGCTTAGTTTGACGGGAGGGGGAATTGAACGACGCTCTACTGTAACTTTTTCCGAACTTTGCTCACGGAGGCCGAGGGGCCCCTTGATCTCGAGGGCCCCGGGGCACTGCCCCGCCTAGCCCTATGATAGCTACGCCACTGAATGCCAAGATATATAGATAACTCCAAACTTAAACGCGAGAAACTGTTTATTTTGGTTTGCGTGATATCGTTAGCGGCTCAAGCAGCAAGCGCATGAAGCAGGTAGGTGGGGGAACTTCCCCCTCTACCTGCACGCGCAGACCACGCCGCTCAGCCGTCACTGGGAGCGGACGAACTAAAAGAGCGAACTAGTTGGCGGCAGAGCCGCGAACTAACGTGAGCGCTCCCGATCGCGAACTGTTATGCGTAAGTCTAAGTACCATTGCATATGCAGCGACCATGGTCCAATATCATGCATAAACAGGGATTTTTGATAGTGTGTTAACACTACCAGAAAAGAAATTTCAGATATGTAATGAATGGAGTACCAGTTAGAACAGTTTTTTTAATCATACAGTAGCATATTCATTATTTATAGTATCTGCTGCGCCATAATATAGTTACATTTTCTTTTTCGGCATTTAGGTCTGAAGTGGAAGATACGGAGCTGCACTTTCATGAAAATACGGAAAATGGGTTAGGCGGTAGAATACTGTTACGAAGTGGAATATATACGAATGTCTACCCTATTCTAACAGTACAGAACTATCAGGATAGCGGTCAAATAATCCACGTATGCATGATGCCTGATCACTGTGAATGATACATCAGAGGCTTTAGTTATGAATATTTAATTTATAAGGGGGTCAGTGTGTTGTTGCTGTTCCCTTTCTAACTGTCAGGATGCGTAGGCGTGTGGGTCCAGAAAGTGCAGAAATACGCGAACATCGAGAATTGAGTTTTACCAGGCACTGAGTGAACCCGTCATTACTGCGTCAGACGTCCGTGGTCGAACTATTCGCCATTTCGTAAAAGCTACATTGTGAAGTCAGAAGAAGTTATTCCGCACGAGAATGTTAACTGCGCGTTACTCGGAGCACGCTCTAAGACGTGCTCAAAAAAGCAGATTTCAGCGACTTGTAGCCGTGCGGCGGCCAAGGAAGCACGTATTCGGGTTGCGTTCCGTATTCTGCGATAAGCGACACCCAAGCGACTGGAAACTATTCGCTTGCTGCTACAACCGCGCCTCTTACACATTAACCCTTTCACTGAGCATTTATTCTGAGCGTGCCCGCCCTGTGCGCGTAATATTCAGGTGGTGCGTATACTGTACATACGACAGTAGTAGTCTATTGTTATAATTTCGATAAAAGTATGACGCAAAATCCAGTGTTACAGGGTTAAATAATGTCTTATTTTTAATCCTGTTAGACGAATACTGTTTTTAATTGAACATTATAAGGAAAAAGTACATAACATATTACATTAATAAATTTTTCAAAGTGTGGTATATTAAGAAACAAAAATTCAAACATAAAGGCACATTACATTTTACTCAGATATATTTCGTGTCACTTCGTTTGTCATGTTTTGCACATACAATACACCTTCTCTGAGCGGTCTTCTTGTTTGACGGTGCTGGGATCAGCGAGATAACGTGGCGCTCAGTTTGGCGTAAGGGGTTGTCACCATCAGTCGATCTCCTTCCACGACATCCCTCTGTTTGTGGTCGGTAGTGAATCTCTAGGATCTCTTTGATGGGTCTCTGTTGAAAATCAGATACTGAAAAATGAAAAAATACTTTTTATACCATTTTTCAGTTTTTCTTACACATTCTACTGAACATAACATCATATCTCTCCTGTCAGTATAGCTTACGATGCAAGCTGGTTTTCGTTTTGCTTCATTTGTGCTGCTGTCAACTTTGCCAGTTGCTACAATTGCGCCTGTATGAAGAGTAGAGAGATTCCTCACTTCCCGCTCGTCCTGGCACTTGAGAGCAAGAAGTTATCTGTTGACATAAACTCAATCTCATCTGTTTAAAGTTTATATATAATTAATACAGTCAAGGATATAACCAGTTTCACAATCACACTGGACTCGCATTCGGTAGGACGGTGGTTCAAATCCACCTCCGGCCATCCAGATTTAGGTTTTCCGTGATTTCCCTAAATGACTCCAGGCAAATGCCGGGACGGTTCCTTTGAAAGGACACGGCCGATATCCTTCCCCGTTCCTTCCCTCAAAATCCGAGCGTGAGCTCCGTCCCTACTAACCACGCTGTCGACGGGACGTTAAGCCCTAAGCTTCCTTCCTTCCACATAATACAAAAATGTTTAAGCCGACTCTGTGGCGTTTGGAAGGAATGTACTGCTTGAAGAAGACACGACCTTTGTAGAGAACTAAACTTTCGTCGATACATGAATTTTTAAAAGTATAGAAAGCAGCTGGAAATACTTTTCTTAGATGATCCACAATTCGTCGTATTTTCCAGAGTTTGTTATCTCCAGGGTTCTCACTGTTACCAACAAAGTTGTTTATTTCATTTTTTCTTACTCGAGCCATCAGAAAATTCACAACAAGGAAACTAAATTTCATCACTGTCTGTTTTCTTTCAACGTCACACTCTTGTTGCTCAACTATGTAGTATGCAATCTTTTGAGAAAAAAAATGACATTGGAAGCAGTCGTATACAGTAGATGAATCATCTAATGTTTTGTACGTTTGTGGTGACTTATTCACCTGCAGGCTCATCGCTGTCATTATCTGTCCACCCATAATAGGCAGGATTGGGCCTGATGTCATCACTTTGGCCTTAACGATTCAGCAGCTCATCTTCTGTAAGCGGACGATAACGACGTGCCATTTTATTAGATACAACGGTCTGTGGATAGCACGGAAAACACCGCACACGACGAATTGCGTAATGTTGCGATACAAGCTTTCGTATACCAACAATTAAACTGCATACTTGCGCAGTAATTACATCCGACTCGCAGGCCGCATTGTAGACGTCGTACGTCTATTTTTCGGGTGTATATTCATTTGTATAAGAGCTGTATGTAAAATCTCTTGGGAATACAATTAGTTGTAAAGAAGTAATACATTAAAACTTGGTGCGTGATGGGGCGGTTTTCCATGAACGTTATTGTTTACGTGCTCATATCTCGTGAACTATGTCTCGTACTGTCATACAATTTAGAAGGTACACTCAAGTATATGCGTGTATACTGTCTATAAAATTTCCTGCGGCTACAGTTTGTAGTGTATGAATTATAAATTGTAACGTCATCCGAATGCCGTAGTTTTAGTCCATTAACAGAGGAATGTTACTATTTTTGTGCTCATATCTCATGAATTATGTGTCGTACTGTGATGCAATTTAGATCGTACATTCGACTATATGTGTGTATACTGTCTGTAAAATTTCCTGCGGCTACAATTTGTAGTGTACAAATTATAAATTGTAACGTTATACCGAATGCCGTAATTTTACTCCATAAACAGCGGAAAAGCAGTAAGCAGAAACGTTTTTCCTCTCATCATTTTGCTATGGGTGTCAGCGAGAAAAAGTTTAATGAAAGTTTGAAATTATGTATAAAGTTTGTTGCAAGTCGTTAAGTACTCTTATTCTCATACAGCGTATTTACAAAGTCTCGCCGCATTATGTGGCAGTTTTCTGCGATTCCTATTGTTTACGACGTTATATCTCCTGAACCATGTGTCGTATGTACTCGTACAGAAATTGTTATCTCACGTAAGGAATATGTGTACTAAATTTGGTTGAAATCGGTCCAGTGGTTTAGGAGAAATTGAGCAGCATTGTCGCTAAATGCAGCAGTTTTATACACATGTCATTGTTTATAACGTCATGTCTCGTGAACTATATATCGTACGCCATTCTTACACTTACGGCGGCCGTTCTCGTGGATTGAAGCTACGTGTACAAAATTTCATAAAGATTGGAACAAAACTGTAGATTTGTATGCAACACGCACAAATATACGGATCCTCTGCTTTATATATTAGTATATATACGTCTGGAGCAGTGAAACAATTAGCGTATATTTACGTCTGGAGCAGTAAAGGGTTAAACTTAAAAAGGAGGGTGCACAATTCAGAAATGAAATTGCTATTGATGATAATTATCCCTACCAAAGGATGGCACAACCTCTACCAGTTATAAAAATGCTTGACACTGAGTACGTATTTAAATTGGAGGAAACATATTCGCTATCCAACCTGGTATAGATTACAAAAATCTCAAAATTCTGCGCACTAGCGGAACGCTACATTTGTCTTTAACCTACGCTATAGTGAATGCTAAGTGCATATATCACTGACTTCCAAAAATTCGTCGTACTGATCTGATCCGACAGAGAGCGGACAAAGTGAAGCTGGAGATGTGGGACGGTATGTGTGTCATACTGTAGCAATCTGTTATCGGCGCACCTAACTTGAACGCCTGATAAGTAAGTGAGATACGCCTCCTTGACCTATTTAGAAGTTTGTATATATGTGATTACTCCCAAGGAAATTATGAAAACATTACAGTTCGTCACATAGGCACAACAGATGAATGCAACAGTTTTTACGATCACACAGTTTTTCTCTGTGCACTTTCAAACCGTATGTTTTAACGTTTTTGAAATTTTCTACATGTAAACCATCAAATCCTGCTTATGTGCAAGCAAATCTAAACGGATTCCGATACTTCGGAAAGCGAAGTTTATTATTTAGACCACGCTAGTTCACACCCGTTTATTTGCTGTTTTCATTTTTGTGAGAGGTCCATGAGGCATCTCGCCTACAGTCAGTATTCATCAGATTTACTAGCGATAGTAATATATTCTTACCACATGACTCATAAGATATTCTATAATCTCTACCCGTATAAACGCTAAAGGACGCTCATTCACTCACTCACTCACTGACTAAACAGGAAGTCTCGAAAACTACTTCATCTCCGATGCTGACGTTTGGCAGAAATGTAGTTTATAGGTAGAAAACGGCAGCTAAGAAAGTATTTTGCGATAAGGCCGACAGTTCAGAAGATATGACGTCATTAACATTAAAAACTGCCCCGTCTTGCGGCACGTAATAGTGTGACTTTATCAGTCCACTATTTGAGAAGGACAGCACTTAGCGACTTGCAACAAACTTTAAACATAATTCCAAACCTCTAGGAAACTTTTTCTCGCTGACATCCCCAGCACCCCACTGGGTGAACCTTCGAAATAATAACGTATTACGACATAATAGTTTAGGTGCTATGTCGTCAAAGATAATGAAATTCGCCCTAATAAGCACGAGGTTGTAATTTACTACGTCTTTACTACCAACTCCACTTACAACACATTTTGCAGACTGTTTCCTAATATTCTACTCTACCAACCTGATAAATAATATTTTTGTAGGACACGTAATCCAGCTTAGGGATGGGAAAAACCGACCGGTTAAAACCGATACCGGTATTTTAGTTTTGAATAACCGGTTTTTTCGGTATTTATTTGGTGTCGGTTGTAACCGGTTTATTTCCGTTATTGTCAAGAACCGGGTAAAAAATCCGATACGACTACTTCCTGTAGTAGTGGTTCAAAATGTGTTTTTTTTTTAATAATTTAAGAAAATTAAAACTAGTAGACACTAATATTTAGGGCTATTCCTAAAATTTCCACTGCTGTGATATATTAGGTCATCGCAGAAACTAAGAAAAGTGATCAGTGTTAATTCAAGAACAATCCCGGCAGTCAGAAACGCGCAACAAACGCGTGGCATAAGAACTTAAGAAATGGTGCAGCTACTGAGGCATCGATGCACCTGTTGCCGTGTGGTGTGGCCTATTAGACGACGCGCGTGCACCGGCAGTGTACGAGACTAGCCTCCGTCTGGTCATGCGGCAGTTTCTTGCTGTCGTCGCCAGACATCGGTTGTGTCTTAAATAGCACCATCCCGAGCGTGGAAGTACTTCACGAAGTACGGGAGCAGTGAGATACAATGCTCCATTTGCTTTAAAAAGCTGAAAACGGTTGGAGGTACTACAAACATGCTATGTCATTTAAGGAGAAAGCATCAAAAATGTTCCTTGGAAGAAAAGGTAAATTCTATTCATATACCTATTATGTAAGTGATGTACTCTAACCTTGGAATACTAACTTTTAATGTATTATCATATTGTTACGCTAACAAGTTTTATTAATGTGATTCCTTGGAAGCGAGGGCTTTTTTAATAACCAATATGGGTTTAGGTAACATTGATCATGTGGTGCGTCGCGAGGTAGCCGTGCGGTCCGAGGCTCCATGTCACGGACTGTGCGGCTGCTCCAGTCGGAGGTTAGAGTACTCCCTCCTCCCTCGGTCATGGATGTATATGTTGTCCTTAGCGTAAGTTAGTTTAAGTTAGATTAAATAGTTTGTAAGTCTAGGGAGCGATGACCTAAGCATTTAGGTCTCGCCGGCCGCGGTGGCCGAGGGGACTGAGGCGCTCCAGTCACGGTCTGCACGGTCACTACGGTCGGGGGTTCGAATCCCCCCTCGGGCATGGATATTTGGGCCGTCCTTAGGATTAGCTAGTTCATAAGTAGTTTGTAAGTTTAGAGACTGATGACCCCGTAGTTAAGTCCCATAAGCTTTACAAACATTTGAACATTTATTTAGGTCTCACAAGAACTTACACCCATTTGAACATTCTTTGATCATGTGATTCAGACCTTTCCTAGTTCAATTTGCGTAAATTTACACTGACAACAATCATAGTGTTAGTCGTGAACTGTGACTTTATTTTTCGAAATATTTCTGCAGCACTGATTGAAGTTTATTTACTGACTGTAACTTATATATGTTGTGTTTATAACGAGATATTCGTATGCGCTGGCTCACAAGTCCAACTTACGGAGTGGTTGGCTCAATATTCGCACTGCCGGATGGAAATACTAGGCCAGTAAATCTGTATGCTTCGTATATTGTCTTCTACGGACTCCTGGTTAGGCTTACACACACTCAAGAAGGCGTAGTATTGGGAGGGGATCTTGCAAAATATGGAAAGACTAGTGATTTATCGTATAACGTAAATTTTCCTAAATATTAACTTAATTTCGTAAGTTTTGGTTTCGGCCGACACTAGAAGAACCGAAGATTACGGTTTCTGTTTCGGCCGCAAAATATGTTTCGTTCGAACTCTACTGGAAATAATAGCAAAAAAAACCGAAAACTGGTTATTTAAAAAACCGGTGATCTGGAGAAATTTTTACGGTGCGGTTAAACTGGAGATGAAAAGAACCGGTATAACCGAAAACCGGTTGTTTCAGCGATAACGGCCATCCCTAATCCAGGGGACATTATGTCATCAAAGTGACATCCGTAAATAGGTACTGCATTATGTTTGACATTTTATTAAGGCTTTATTTGTTCAGAGCACATTCCGCAGACAATATCCAAATATACTACTTAAAGGAGCTACAATATTTTATCACTGAACGACACATTGATCAGGAGATACGACGTCATAACCACTGAGCTGTTTGCAAACGAAACTACATGGCGAATTTCGCTGTAGATTCAAGCGAAACGTATGTATAAATGCCGCAGATGTCATCATGATGGCGATGATGGTGCTCAAGGCGAACGTCTACAGCTGCGGCGAAATGGCCCAGCGCATTGAGACGCTATGCTCCTATGCGCGAGGCCGTTCCCCGTCGGGGGTTCGAATCCTCCCTCGGGCATGGATATTTGTGTTGTCTTTAGTATAAGGTGATTTATAAGTAGTTTCTAAGTTTAGGGACTGATGACCCCGCAGTTAAGTCCCATAAGCTTAACAAACATTTGACCATTTGAACATTTACAACGTCTACTAGCGGGGCGACCTCGTTGGCTGCAGCGTCGCATGCGGCTTCATGCTATGTGAGCCTCTACAACTTATTAATTTTCACGGGTTTAAAAAAATATGTAGTACAACATAAATAAAAAAACACGAAATATTAGTAGTATCCTGGAGAAACGTAGGTTTTTTAGAAAAGTTACACGTATGGCGTGATTTGCGACTTCTGCAACTCACAACCGTTTTGTAACGATTGTTTCTTTCCTCCTTTCAGTGATTTAAGGATACACGAATGTTTTGTAAACATCATAAGCTAATTTCCAGCTTCATTCGCGCCGAACGATCTCATTGGTTTATAATAACATCATTCTGATTGGTTGACGGAACTGCCGGGATTTATCTTTGAAACGAACTGTATTTTTGGTCGAGTGTAACATGTTTTTAGAAAAGAGGAGATGGACAGAGAGAACGGGTAGGAGAAGTACCAACTCAAGGCTGGAATAAAAAAATAAATACCCGGGCACCGCCGGGTTTTCATCTAGTTAATGTATAGTATTACCAAGGTGGCAAAAAGGGAACAGAGAAGTCAATAAGTGGTCGTACAGTTCATAATTGTGTGAAAATCCAAAAAATTGAAATGACAGTTTTGAACACGGATCTCGCACGATGACCGCAGTACGATGACGCCGTAGCTGTTGCTATTTCCTTCTAGTTAAACGCCTTAGCTTGTACCGTTAACCTTATTTATTTTGCCTCTTTTTAAACAGTTTCGTACAACTTCTTCCTGTTTCAGTGCTTGATCTGTGTTCATTTTTGAGGGGTACTTCACTGCGCCAAATTACCACTAAATCTAAGGGGTGCGATGGGGAGTCTCTCCTATGAGCAAAGGACGCTATCACGTGACCTCCCAGTTCTATAGAGTCATAACGCCAAGTTATGACAATAATACGTCCATAATATAGGCGGATCCAAGGGGAGGGGTCGTTCGTCCTCCCCCCCCCCCTCCCAGCAGCTCTCTCTCGGTTTTTTTTTTTTTTTTTTTTTTTTTTTCTATCATGCAATGAGTCTTCAAAACTGTGAGACTTTTGTTTGATTCGGCATGGGGCATGGAGTAAAAAGGGGTGTCCGTTATTAGAGTCTTCCTACTGAGCCAGAGTTTAGGTGACGATGAAAGATTCTTTCATCGCCACCCCTCCCCCCCTCCCAGTAGGCTGTTTTGGATCCGCCCCTGCGTCCACTTCACTTCGCTTTAAACACATGATGTCACAAGAAAGCATGTTGCAGTGAAGTTACTCGCAGTAGTACAAACAACCACTGGTGTTTACGAAGTGATGCGTGCGATATTTATAGACACTAACCATGAGCTAGTTGCACGAGTGGAACATACACAAAAAAGGGTGATTGATTTATTGATCGATATTTAAGATTTTTACGTGCAATTATACAACTTCATTCTAAATCTTATATTTTGATAATTTTAAAGGAATACACACCTATGTAATACACTTTAGAGCCAGTCCACGCAGTACAATGTACTGTTGCGAGCAACTGTTCTCTGCAACGAAGAGAATGAGCAACAAGGAAAGATTGTTCCTTCAGAACCCTACAATGAACAGGATGAAAATAAAATGTTCAAATGTTTGTAGAACTTATGGGACGGGGTCATCAGTCCCTAAGCTTACAAACTACTTATGAACTAGCTAAGACTAAGGACGGCACAAATATCCATGCCCGAGGAGGGATTCAAACCCCCGACCGTAGTGGCCGTGCACACCGTGACTGGAGCGCCTCAGTCCCCTCGGCCACTACGGCCGGCAATGAACAGTACACTGAGCATAGCTATAGCAAACAAGATAATGTTCTAATGTTTGTAAAGCTTATGGGACTTAACTACGGGGTCATCAGTCCCCAAACTTACAAACTACTTTTGAACTACTTACGAACTAGGACGGCACAAATATCCATGCCCGAGGGGGATTCGAACCCCCGACTGTAGTGGCCGTGGAGACCGTGACTGAAGCGCCTCAGTCCCCTCGGCCACCGCGGCCGGCAAACAAGATAACACCCGATATCTGTTCACTCGTGTCGCAAAAGAAATGTAAAGGACGAAAAAGTCAATAAATCTTTTGTAAGTTGTACAAACGTTAACTACGGTCGGGGGTTCGAATCCCCCGTCGGGCATGGATATTTGTGACGTCCTTAGTATTAAGTAGTTCATAGGTAGTTTGTAAGTTTAGGGACTGATGGCCCCGTAGTCGAGTCCCATAAGCTATACAAACATTAGAACTTCACGTACAAACGTTACTCGTCAATTTGTTGTGGTTGTCACTTCCGCATAGCCGGCTCATAATGTTACATTCTTTTTCTTTGCTTGTGTGTGTCTCTAAATTTTTTTATGCGGAAGAAAATTGGTTGCATATCTCCCTAACTCGCAAACCTTAGTATTTGTGCCGTTTCTTGTGATAAATGCTGTATCGGTCGATATGCCACTTATTGTTGTCACTTTTTAGCGAGTTACTATAATGTGAACATTTGAGACAGGCGTCGATCGGTAAATGTAGTTATTGGCAATTAAGATGGTGCGTTACTAATTTGCTGAAGTAAGCTATGATGCCTAAACTCAAAAGTACTATTTCCTTGAACCTAAATAGAAAAAAAAAAAAAAAAAATACTTTTCTCGTAGACAGGCATTAGTTATGAAGTTCATTGTAAAATTCATATTGCCATATTTACGATTAATATGATGGAAACTGGGATGGAGTTCATCGTTATAAATCAATCGTAATCTGGCTTCTTTTGATACTCTAGCAACAACTAAAATCAATAACATCTTCGTTAAGAAATAATACAATTCATAAAAAAAATACTCGTTACGTTGGTTCCATGTGATGGGCATTTAAAAATGTAAAATAATGCCACCATAAACATGCTTTATTAAATTCCAGTTATTAAACCAAATTGTTGATAATCAGGATTACAGAAATTTACATTAATTATAATATAGAAAAATTATCGCTGACGACTGATCAGGTGTCACGTGTACCACATTTTCACGGAGAAAAATGCCACTCTCAGTTGTAGGCTAGCTATTTCAGAAGCAATTGTGTCGGTGGCGGGAATTGCAGTGTGGCTGCAGTTTCCCGTGACGTCACAGCCCAGCCGGCTGCCTCGCCTGCACACACTCAGCCGTGTGGAGTGCCGCATTCGACAGCTGAACAGCTGACGGCCGCAGGAAGCGGTGCTCGCGATCAGGTGAGCGCTCCCCAGCCCGCGGGGGAGCACGCGAGCTGGAACAGCCTGCTCTAGGCGGTTGTACCGTCCCATCATAAAAGGCACAAACTTATCCAGTAAATATCCTATACATATTAGAAATGTGAAAGTTTGTATGTTTGTTACCGCATCACGCTAAAACTGCAGCACTGATTTAGGTGAGATTTCGTATAGAGATTTCTCATGTCTTGGATTAGGACATAGGATTCTTTTCAAAATGTTTATTACAAGTTATTTACTTGAAATATATATCCATAAGAAGTAGTACGTAACGGTTGTAAGAAGTTTCTAATACAACAGCAGAGGTACCAAGTAGTGTATGTCATATTTAGCCGCGACGGTTAATGCGTCATGTTTCGGCAATGGTTCGTGTCCTACTATAGTGAAAATTTTTTTCTTTGTTATTGTTATCTTTTTTACTTTCGAATATACAAAAAGATTCTCGGATACTGCCAATACGGCTTAACTGACATATAATTACGTACACAAGAAATCTGAATGTTGGCGTTTATGACGGATTCATTTTCATTTCTTGTAACAAATGAAAGAAGTATGTATATAAATTGAAGATTTTAAATAAAATATGTTCTAAGTACCATGGCAAGTAAAAACATCGACGTTTTGTGTAGAATGGGATCTAGATACCAAGCCCTATCTTGTGTACAAAGCGCTAACCACAGAACACCAAAAAGGTGCGAACTGCCACGTATAAATACCGTACGTAAACTGCGACGAAAGTGGTAACAAATGAACTCAACAGATGGCAGGCAATATAACACTCATGAAAATATTTCTCAGGACGTACAGTGTGTATTCAATTGTGATATTATCCAGGTTCTTAAATATCGTTTTCTCCTTGGTTTTCGATGACGTGTATTGGACTGTCACCTTCAACTATAGATGTTCGAACATTGTGATGTTATCGTAATTCTTTAAAATTGTATTCTCTTTGGATTTCAATGAATAATAGTTTCTTTGGTGATTTCGATTATTTATAGCATTCGAACGTTTGTTTTTAGTGCATTGACGTGACTTTGCTGGTTGGATTTCATTGATTCAATCTTTCTCTTGTGATTTCGTTGGTTTGTAAGACTTAGTTGGTTTGTTTCCCTGTTATATTTATTGTTTCTTTCATTCGTTTAGTTCGTATTTATAGGATCATGATAGTTTCTTTATTCGTTACATTTGTTGTTTCTTTTGTTGGTTCGCTTTGCTTTTGTAGGATCTCAACATTTCGTTTCTCCGTTAGATTTCTTTTTTATTTCGTTACTTTTTTTCTACTTCTACTTTCTACTTTGTACTTTAATGTCTGACTATTGAACCGCGGGTAACATTGCGGGGAGCAGCTAGTTATTTCATAAAACTATGGTAGCAACAAAACAATTTTCTGTTCAAGCATTTTTATTATTTTATTAACCTTGATCTCATATCTGAGAAAGAAAATTACATACACAACTGCCCTAAATTTAATAATAGTACATTTGAGTACAGCGCAAGTAATCGGGAGGATACTTAACGTACCATTGTCACTTTCTGCTATTCCAGTCGCGTATGCTTCGCGGGAATAATGATTGTCTTTGTGTGGGCCGTAATCTCTCTGACCTTATTCCTGTGGTTGTTTCTCGACATATACGTAGCAGGAAGCAATATACAGGTTGACTCTTCATGAAACGTTTCGTCTTGGAACTTTGACAAATGCGCATACTGCGATACAGAAGACGTCTCTTGCAGCGTCTGCCACTGGAGTTTTTTAATTATCTCTGAGTCGCTTTCAGGCTTACGACATGAGCCCGCAACGAAGCGTGCTGCTCTCTGTTGAATCTTGTCCATGTATTCTATTGACCCTACCTAGTACGGTCCCACAATGATGAGCAATACTCAAGCAACAGTCGAACGCGAATTTTGTAAATCACTTCCTTTGTTGACGCACTAAAGTTCCTGAGGATTCTTGCAATGAATCTCAATCTGGTATCTGCCTTACCCACGACTGATTTTATATGGTCGTTCCATTTCAGATTGACCCTCATATCTACTCCTAGATATTTTATGGAAGTAACTGCTTCCAGCGTGTGTCCTGCTATTGCATAGTTATATAATAAAGGATCTTCCTTTCTATGTAAGCGCAGCACTTTACACTTATTTATGTTGAGGCTCAACTGCCATTCCCTATACCATGCGTCAATAGGCTGCAAATCATTCTGCATTTCACTACCCTTTTTCAGTCTTGCGACTTCTCGACAAACTACAGCATCGCCCTCGAAAAGCCTAATAGAACTTTCTGTCTTATCTACAAGGTCATTTATACCTACTGCGAAAGGCAAAGGTCATGTAACACCTTCCTGGAGCACGCCTGACATCACATTAACGTCTGAAGACTTATCTCCGTTGAGAAAGACATTCTGCGTTCTGTTAACTAAACAAGCCTCAATTCAGGGACACAGTTAACCTGATATTCATTATGCTCGCACCTTGTTCTTTGGTGCTAAACTATGCAGAACGCCTTGCGGAAGTCAAGGAACACGGCGTCTACTTGAGACTGTATATAAACTGCCCTCTGCGTATTGTCGAAGATTAGCACGACTTGTGAGTCGCATGATCGTTGCTTTCGGAAACCATGTTGATTCCTACAAAGGAGATTTCCGGCCTTCAGAAATGACATAATATTCGAACATAAAAATGTGTTCCAAAATTCTGCAACTGGCCGATGTCAGGGATGTAGACATACAGTATTGCGCTCTGATCGATGACCCTTATTGTAAAAGGAAATGAAATGCCCCCTCTTCTATTCCCTGAGAACACTTCATTCTTGTAGAGACCTTCGATTCGCCGCTGCTAGAAAAGGGGCACGTTCCTTCGCATACTTCGTGTAAAATCGAATTGGTATCCCACCAGGTCCATCGGCCTTGTCTGTGTCGAGTGATTTCAATCGGTTTTCTATCCCTCTGACACTTATTTCAATATCCGCTATTTTATCATTCGTGTGATGGTTTAGATGAGGTACTACACTGCAGCCTTCCTCCGTGAAACAGCTTTGGGAAAAGACATTTAATATTTCGACCTTTTTGTGTCTAGTTGCCGCCGGTTGTCCTGAGCGTCGGTGGCCGAGTAGAGAGACCGACACAGGGGAATAGGATTCATGCGTGTGCAGGTACAGTCTGAGGTGACCAGCCAGTGAGACAGCAGAAACTGGAAACACTAAGCTAGATTAGAACAAGATATTTATTTCATAGAGATCGTGCAATATTTAACTTTGTTAACTGAAGACTAGTGGAATGCAGATACATAGTTTAACTACGTAGAGGCCTGCCTACTGACGAGAGACTGTTTCGGTTCCTGTCCTAATCCCAAGTGACCGATCCAGTTCAGTGGTGGCCACGAGCGGACTTGTAGCAGAGGGCGCTCGTGGCTGACGTCGTAAGAACGCCGCGCCATGCTTGCATGGCGGCGCGCGGCGAACGTACGTGGCGCGCACTTCAGACTTGTGCGACACCACAGACCTGTTATGTATCATCCTCTGTTTCAAAACCATCATGGTCCCAGAGTGTCTGGATATCTGATTTCGACCCGTTTACCGATTTGACGTAGGACCAAACTTCCTTTGGATTTTCTCCCAAATCGGTACACAAAACTGCTCTCAAAGTTGAGTGGTTGGACGCCTCTCGAATGGAAGCCCTTACGCTACTTTCGGCATCATTTAACTTTTCATTGTCTGCAAGACTTTGGCTACGTTTATATTTGCGGTGAAGTTCTCTTTGCTTTCGTAACAGTTTCGTAACTCGTTGTTGAACCACGGGGGATCTTTCCCATCTCTCATAATTTTACTTTGCATGTAATTCTCTAATACGTATTCTACAGTACCCTTGAACTTCGTCCACAGTTGAACAACACTGTCATTGTTTGAGACGAAACTATCTTATTGAACAGTCAAGTACTTTGAAATCTACACCTTTCGCTTTTGCTACATAAGGAGATCTTCCTACCTTTCTAGATATTTCTATTTTAAGCAGTATTCATTTGTGCTATAATTGCCTTATGGTCGCTAATTTCCTGATCTACGCTAACTGTATCGAAATTTTCCGGTCTGTTTGTCATCAGCAAGTCTAACATGTTATCTCCACAAGTCGGCTCTCACTCAACTGTTCAAGATAATTTTCAGATATAGCATTTAGAACAATGTTGCTTACTTATTTGTCCGTGTCACCTGTTTAACCACGTTTGTCTCCCAATATATATCCGGTAAGTTACAATCTCCCCCTATTTATTATTTATATATTCCTGTTAGAAGCATCATCAAATTATTAATTTACATATTATCACCCTAACATTCATATACAGGATATTTACAAACACTACAGCATTAAGTTTAGGATATAAAGCTGGGTATGGATAACACTACAAGTAAAAAATAAATAAATAAAAATGGAGTGCAGTGCTAAACATATCTCCTCGCCCAAAAGAATTTTAAATATAAAGTATGTACACATCTCATACAAATACCAAACTACGAATTAAAAGATAAACAAATCTTGCCCAGGAACGGGCGACGTCAGTTGCATTTGGCCTTGCTGCCATAAGATCCTCTGTAGACATTTGACGGAACACAGTGGGCAGGTGAATATATGTGATAACATCACTAATTATTTTCATTCTCAAGCACTGTGCATTCAAATATATGCTCTGCAGCCCGATCAAAGAATACTGTCATTCCCTCTATTCTTTGGAAGCTTTCCTATGCTTAGTTTTCTAAATTTAAAAAATTAGGAAAGGGAGAACTTTTATTCTAGAATTGGATCATATACTACATCTTGAACTGATAGATGACTAACTTGCTTTTTCTGAATTATATTAAAGTACTGCGAAGTAATTCAGCTTATTTATATAAAGAAAGAATATATATTCGAGATTTGACCAGTTCCAAGACCTCGAACTAGAATAAATTTATTTGTTACAAAGGTATGCATTTCTCTTTAGTAATTTGGACCTATCAATCATTTTTGAGGTATATGTACGTTTGTTAGAAAACATCTTGGGAACTTTAATCTATATACACACGAACCTGCTCCTACACGGTCAACACTTTGATGAGAGTGAAATTTGTCATAAATCTACCAATGCTGTGTATACCACTGAAGGAAAAACTTTGCTTATTTCATCAAGAAAAGCATTAGTCATCCCAACGTTGTTCTCTAAGAATGGTAAAAACCAGATTAGATTAATATTTTTAGGGGCGAGGATCGCCGAATGTAAGATGCCAAGCTGTTTGCAGTTGTTGCAGCATCGGAGCCAGCACTTCTCAACAGACGTCGTTTCTAATTAATCACTTACATGACATTACTAACCTGCACAATATAATTAACCCTCAAATATTAAATCTCGAACTGAACCTGAACCTGAAATCTGACATTACGAGATAAATAACAAACGATTATTTCAAGTTGATTTGATTTTTATATGTTAATTTAAAATGTGCACAGTCGTTTGTGGTACTCTGCGTTCACAGTGGATAGACTCTACAGAGTATCCCCATTTATTAAAACCGTCTCTTGGATCTTGCAGTGCCCGTTGGTAGCCTGTTGGATGCCTTCCAGGTTTCCCAGTTTTCGTCACATCATGGTGTTGGCTCCTCTTTACGCACCATCGACTGTCGATTTGAGGTATTCTTCCAAAGGTCCATCCTGGTTTTGGGTTCTTCGTTGTCTTCCTTTGATCTCAGGAAACTCCGTCTCGAATTTTAATTGCTGGTGGGAGCTTGGCGCCACTGGGGAGGTGGCATTCAGATTCCTCGGATTTTAGCCTTTCTTTAAAAGCTGCTGCCTATATCAATCAAGCAGACATTAACGTGCCCGTCTGTTAAAACAAGAGTAAAAAAGATGTGGCGCACAACTCAATTTTCGCAATCATTAAAAGACAGACTTACATACATTTCCAGAGACAGAGTTTTATACATGTAGTCCTCCTTAACCTATTACAAACGTTTTTAAATCAACAAAGGAGAACGTCCCTGTACACTGCTGATCCCAAAACAGCGAAAATTATCGGCGTAAAAAGTATGAGACATTGTCTTCATGACAGCCCTTTGGTAACATTCGATAACTGCCAACCACAATCCTTAGAGCGATCCTCTCTATCTGCATTTAATAGTTGATCAGTCGCTATCCGTCCCTTTGAACAGACAATTCCAACTACTACTTAGCAACAGCCACATTTAACATCACCAGCACCTTCTTACAATCCTCATTACTTTCGTCAAAGGCATGTAATACTCAGTAGTTTCATCTATCATTTTAAGATTCTGTTGGAATATGAGCTGCAGGTTACGCTCATTATTATCATCGAAAAAACAATAACCTTTAGAGAGAGAATAAAGATCCGATAACTTAAACCATGCAAAGTTCCTCAGCTGATCATATTCCAGTCACTTTCTATCTTTCCACAATGAGTATTCCCTCATATGTTAAACTAGCGCAGAAAAATCTATTCGCTGTAAATACTCACTTTAGATCGTAGACCTTCCTACCAGTGGCATAAATATGGGGAGGGGGATGAGGGGGATAGAACCCCCTCCCCAGAACCCCCCCCCCCAGAACCCCAAAGAGAGAGAGAGAGAGAGAGAAGAAAAGAAAAAAGAAATCGTATAACAGCAATCTGGTAAAGGTAAAGATTGGAAACTTGGGGTGTTTTACCATGAGCTTTCATTGGATGGGAGTGAATTAGTTTCTTCAACGGGAGTGGTAGATGGTAGTCTGTCTGGAAACTGACTAAAATTTTGCTCGTCAAGCAGATCTATTCCCCCCCCCCCCCCCCCAAAGCCAAGTCCTAGCTACGCCACTGCTTCCTACGACTACAGAGATCACATAAGCCATTCAGTGACACACTCATAATTACATTTGATAATCATGATATCAGATATCACTTTCTCATCTGCACAATCACGAAGATACTTTACAAGTACTCGATATTCCATTCCCTAGACTGATTCCCTCAATCCATTTACTGAAGTTTAAAAAAATGTTCAAATGTTTGTTAATTTTACGGGACTTAACTGAGGGGGTCATCAGACCTTAAACTTACAAACTACTGATAAATTAATTTATACAAAAGACAGCACAAACATCTATGCCCGAGGGAGGGTAAGAACCCCCGACGGGGAAAGGCCTCGCGCATCGGAGCAGAGCGCCTGAATGCGCTCGGCCACTCCGCCGCGGCTACTAAAGTTCACTTGGGCAGTTAAGTAAGTTACAAAAAGAACTGACCTTGCAACGATTCAAGACAGTGCACTTTCATCGAAATGCTATTTTTTCAACTGGATAAATGCATTTTATTCCACCATTGCATCGTAAAAAATGTACGACACCCACAAAACAGTTAACTAGGAAAGATATGTCTCTAAACCAAATCCAGTTCTTTTGCTTATATCAAGTCATCCTGAGCCCCTTGCGCTATGTATTATGTTCCAATTCAAACTAATACAACACCTGAAATACTACTGAAATGATTCAATTCTTGCTACAAGCCTACAACTAACTGGGGTACTGCAGTCTTCGAAAGTAATTATTCAGCTTCACACTTGTTAGTTTCTTGTGATCAAACAACCAGCAAACAAGCTTTTAACTTACGCAATGTCAAGTCCCTCCAAAACCATGTTTTATTGAAGTTCTGATTGCATCACGTATCACACCAAAAAACAAGTTCAACACAGTGACAGGGACATCTTTTTAGTCATTAACCTACAACAAACGGATTTCCCCATTTCCAAGTTCTCTCCCTAAACTCTCCGGTCTGAATGTAGATCCACCTGTATGGAGGATATCACTAAAAAGTTAATAAGATGCATTGTATTTTACATTTTGCTCTGTGCTACCCATCTCTTAGATCTCAATAACAGTCAGTCACAATACGACAAGGCTTAGAGTGATTCTACCCACACAATTTAATAAAATTTCGAACTCTCACCACCCGTAATCCATACTTGCTGGGTCTGTTATGAACACCCAACTAATAATATTCAGTCGAAAGATATAGTAACTTAACGCTATACATAGAAACAAAGCTTATACCAGTTACCTCGTGCATTTAACACATTGAGTGCCAAACCCTGCAGAGCATGCATGTAACAGAATCCCGGGAATTTTTGGTATCTCATTAATTAACTACCATTTCATTCTTACTAGTTTATTTAATGATATCCATACATTCTAGATAGAAAGTGGAAGAAGGAAGACGAGCAGAGGTGGTGCACAGAACGCTCACAGCGAGTCTACTACACAAGCTGTGCTGGGGCTTCAACTCAAAGTGTTAACGATCAGCCGTTTACAAACAGCCAATGCCATGAGCCTTCTGACAACTCACAATATACAATGTTACTCTAGATAAACTCACGTAATACCAAATACATCGTTAAAAAAGTGAACGGTACAAACAGAAAGGTTTACCAGGAAAGATGTCACTACCTCATACTCCAAGTTCGTTTTCTTGCATCAAGTCTCTCGGAGCCCTTGTGCGATGTATTTTACCCCAAAGTGATGTACAACAACATCCAAAAATATTAAAGATCGCCACAAGCAGTCCTTTTGAAATGAAACTTATGTACATACTAGCTTATATGCCCGTACTTCGCAACGGTTGTTAAAGAGGGACCTGTGTATATCATGGTCTTTTAGGGTTCCGGACCTAGGTCAGCAACAACAAAATCCTTGTTGGATCGCTCTGTCCAGAAACTCAGGTTTCCTAGCCAAGATGTCAAATTTAAGTAGAAGTCATTGTCGAAAACGACGAATGTTCATAAAGTTTTTCGTACTCGCTAACGATGTAAATTCAATGTTAGGTTGTGTTTATAAAGTTAAGATTGCGGTGTGTAATTGTAAGTTTGCGTAAACTTCTGAAAACACTTCTATCGTTGAGATGAAAAATAGGAATAATAATATCAGTTCCATATATTGGTTCTATGGTGTAGTAGTAAACTGTTTATCTCTCACAGTAAGTGTACGCTGAAGTATTTGTATGTTGCAGTTTTGCAATGGGATCAATGTAGTTATTCTGTATGCAGTGCTCACTACTATCGAAAACTCGACGAATGCTGAAAGTCTGGAAATTCAATCAGCAGATTAGTTGAAATACTTTTGCATTTGATAAGCGGTGATGTTTGGTTTTAGCCTTCTTTATTTCCTCATTGGACCACGTTAAAATTAAAAAAATAATTTCAATTTTATAAAAGATATACATAGGGTGTTTCACTGTTTCACAACTGTCACTCAAGGGATTTTTCAATTTGTTTTAAAGAGTCCACTAATTTTTAATTTTTAACATTTATTATTACACTAATATTTTTTATTTATAGTTTTTAACTAAATATTTTTTCTCATTTTATGCAAAAATTTTAAGTACTTTACATATAGCACTTATTTCTATTTCTCATGATATTCCAAAAACAGTTTTTCTTATCAGTTAGACAAAATCCGACATCACACACTTTCCATTGCTATAAACAGGCAAGTGAGGTGCAGTGGATTGTCTTTTGCACATAGAGACTCTCATTCTAAAAGTCTTTTTACAGCTTTAGAGTGAGACCGTAGTTTCACACTGAGTCACCTGTGCCACAAGGGGATACAGCAAGAAGGGGTTTCGCTGTGAAACCAATGCGACGCAAAGGGTTAAATAAGATCTCATGGTGGTATCAATGTGCGATAAAGTAAGTCTGGGTAATCGTTGAAGGAACGGCATCAACTGGTCGTCTGTATAGAACTATCCAATAAATATAGTATTTCCAGTGAATTGTCTTGACTGTGTTAGCAGCATCGGCCTCTCTTTCAGCTAATACATGCCCCAAGTCCAGCAGTGATTACTTCGTAAAGCACGAAATTGCAATCGACCTTGTTTAATATAACTATATATTCAGAAGTCAGATTGTAACTCTAAGTACAAATGTCTCTACAAAAGAAGACATCTATCTTAATTTAGTCCTCACCAAAAGTAAGTAATTACAAATTTTAATCAGAGAGCGCCTCGGTTGCATAGTGGTAGAGTGCCAGACTACAAATCCAAAGGTAACGGGTTCGATCCCCGCCAGGTCCTAGGATTTTTATCTGTCACTTTCCACTTCTTTCACCTCTGGCAGTATTGCTCATGTGAAAAATACCGAGTAGCACCGTGGTTCGGAACCCAAGTTAAACTGTAGGTCCCCCTATAACTGGCTGGGTAAGTCAGTTCAAAGTTCGGAGGAAGGCAACGGCATACCACCTCCAAACAGGACCATGCCTAGTAAAGCACTGTGGTGTTCAAACCAATCTTCGGATTGTTGACTGCTTTACCTTTAATCACAGTATTGTACTCAACAATTATGAAAGCAGAGTGGTTTCTGATTAAGTTGTCACTTGAGTGTGTATATTATCTCTAGTGGCAGGCACAGAGCAGAAATATCTCTGGGGTGAGCATTCAGATGCGCAATACAGACTTCGTGTCCTCAACATTAAAGTGAAAATGTCAGGTGATATTGGAAAAAATCAACTAATCTCTGACTTTTTCTTGGTCCTTTTTTGTTCGGTTAAGACGGATGGCTATGTGTAAATGGCCCTTTTAGCGACGCATCCTCAACTTGCTTGTAGCTTCTGTGACACATTTATTTTGATATTATTTCATATTATTTGGTTGCTCTGCGAAAAGGAGATGGAGCTTCTTTGCAGCCAGTGCGTTACAAACCAATCGTAAGAGCAAATAAATGTGTGGAAAGAGTGGATTTGAATCAATATTACGTGGTACCTCCAGCTTAATGTTGAGAAGATGCACAGAACACAATGCTCACTCCATAGATATTTGTACTCTTTCTACAATTTAGTGGTTATACATGTCGAAAGATGCACTTCTTTCTTTCCATGATATTCAAAGCATATGGGATACAGCTAGCAAGAAAAAATATTTTTGTGTCCTACCTGGATTAAATTTTACCTGCAGTGGCAGCGGTTTAGTTTGGTGTCGTTGGCAACAAACTATTCGCTTTAGGAGGATGATTAATTTACTGACCAGAACAGCATAAATTATTTATTTAATCGTGAACATAGAGAATTATTCCCTTCATTCTACATGACTGATTTTTGAAAAAGATTTCAACGGCTGTTGCCAACATCAACACACAACGCCGCCACCATAAGTAAAATTTTATCCCTTCTGGTGTATTACACAATAGTTATGAGAGCAGACTGACTGGGTTTCCCACCTAATTTACAGAGGGGGTTGGGAGGGGAGAGGAGGGAGGGGGTTACAGTGCCGACATCTAGTGGTGAAAATTATAAGTGTCCCCTCCAAAATAGTTTGGGTTATTTGCCAGTAGTGATTGAGTAAAATTAAAAATCAAATTTCCTGATAGTGGCTATCTTGGTTTTCTTTAATATGCATTAATCAGGTGAGAATGAACGGGGATGCTATCCCGCCATGATCCTAATGGCTTTCTTTTGCCAAAAGTAAATTATTTTTGCGACAGAGGCCTTCACATCACAAAGACGCGCGGATTATCCTAATGAAGTGTTAAAAAAATTCACTTTGCCATGGACGCTTAATAATAGCGAATTGGAATCGAAACTGTTAGTCAGTTACAAAATGATTATCGTCATCAAAGTAAAAGAAAATTCAGCTTGTCGACGCTTGACACTGAATTAGAATGAACGTCACGATATGCTACCAAAGAAGTGTACTGCTGCAACCGACACGTTACGCAAGAAGCGTGCCGTAGATATTGTAATTCAAATCAAGCAGTTCTCAGCCTTACTGAGAATACCAATGAATGAATGTCGAAATCATATTGCGCCGGGTGGCACAATCCAGGGGCTCAAAAGTGTATCCACGTGAAAAATATAAACTTTCACTGTGAGCGCATACACAGTAAAGCTGCAGCAAACAAATACTTTGGATGACTCGAAGTACCGTATCATTTCTCAGAAATATATTTCATTACTTGCATTTATTGATTTGACCTCTGCAACGAAAACCAATACGGAATGAGCGAATACTGGAATGCAACAATGGCTAATGCGGTCCGAATGGTACGGATTCGTAAAGAATGGGATTGTCACTCGTTACGGCGTATGGAATTGATTTCTCTGCCGAACTTTTTTTCGCTCGGTTCTCTTGTTTTTACTCGGCTTTTTTTCCGGAAGCATCGGTGCAGTCGTTATTTGCAAACTATAGTTTATGTTGTCATGTAAATTGTGGACCAATAATTCGCCATACCGGGTTCGAATAAGTATCATTTTAAGCGTCTTCATACAAGTTATCGGTCTGATTTAAATTATGTTCATATATAAAATCAAAATAGTTTTATAAGTTTAAAATTGAGATCCTAATTTGAACGTAAGCACTTCATTTTAGTTTATTTAGTTGACTGAGGAACTAGGAGCATTATTTTCATTTCGCTAATCTGTATCTGCTATTCGCAAAAATTGCCTTTAAATTACACAAATTTAAAACTTACCATTTTTCTGTAATTATTAAACCAACTTCAAACGAATTCAAGTGTTAAAAAATACCTCAAACTACCAAAGATGAAAACGTATGAACGTGACTGGATTCCATACGAATAACGACATGTTTGCAACGAGAGCTGTTGGTTTTAGTAACGAGAACACGAATACGCGTTTTTTTCGTTACTTTCATAGCTCTTCTCACATATTCACGGACCACAGCCAAAACTGCGTTCTTACCTGTTGATAGTATCTCCAAATTGAGTGTGCGAAATTTCCCCATAGCAGACAAATAAATTCCCCAATTTGATGCAGTTTCGCCAAATTTTCTCCGAATGTCTGAAACCTAACTATTCCTTGAAAGTATTATTATCAGTAGTGATAGCTAGAATGTATGCAATCACGTGTTCAGGGTAACAAAATTACCACACATACAAATAAATTGTAGTACATAAACAAAAATGTTATTTGATCATACAGTTGAAGGTTTTCACGGCAGGAGTTATCATAACCTGAAACTTCCGGGCTGAGATGCTGTGATCCATGGGTAAAACCTATCGCTGACGTTTCGCCTTCCACTGCAGAAGGCATCCTCGGAGGAGAAGCGGAAAACTGCAAATATGTATCTTTTTATTTATTTTTTTTCCTTTTCCCTTATGAGAACAGGCTGGACTCCATTGAGCCATTTCGGTTTGTTGTTGTGGTCCTCAGTCCGGAGACTGGTTTGATGCAGCTCTCCACTCTACTCTATCCTGAGCAAGCCTCTTCAATTTCCTCACAAGAACGGCAACCTGCATCCATTTGAATCTGCTTACTGTGTTCATCTCTTGGTCTCCTTCTACGATTTTTACCCCACACACTTCCCTCCAACGCTAAATCAACGATTCCTTTATGTCTCAGAATGTTTCCTATCAATCGATCCCTTCTTTTAATCAAGGTACGCCAGAAATGCCTTTTCTCCCCAATTATGTTCAGTACCTCCTCATTAGTTACGCGATCTACCCTGCTAATCTTCAGTATTTTTCTGTAACACCACATTTCAAAAACCTCTATTCGCTTCCTGTCCGCACTGATTATCGTACATGTTTCACTCTCATTCAAGCCAACACTGCACAGAAATGCTACAGAAAGGTCATCCTTAAATTAATATTCGATGTTAACGAATTTCTCTTTTTCAAAAACGCTTTTCTTCCAATTGCCATTCTGCTTTTTATATCCTCTGTACTGCGACCGTCATATGTTATTTTACTGCCCAACTAACAAAACTCATCTACCACCTTTATTGTTTCGTTACCTGATCTAATATCTTCAGCATAGCCTTATTTTCTTAGACTGCAGTCTATTACCCTTGTTTTGTTCTTGTTAATGTTTATCATATACGCACCTTTAAAGAAACTGTCCATTCCGTTCAGTTGCTCCTCAAGGTCCTTTGATGTCTCTCCCAAAATTACAATGTCATCGACGAACCGCAAAGTTTTTATATTTTCTGCCTGAACTTTAATTCCTTCTGCAAGTTGCTCATTTCTTTCCTTTATAGCTTGCTCATTGTACAAATTGAATAACATTTGAGAAAGGCTACAACCCTGTCTTACACCCTTCCCAATCTCTGCATCCCTTTCATGACCTTCAACTCTGATAACTCTGTCAGGTTTATGTACAAGTGGTAAATAACCTTCCGTTGCCTATATTTTATTCCTGATTTATTTCAGAAACTGAAAGATTATATTCCAGTCAACATTGTCGAAGCTTTCTCCAAATCTACAAAAGCTAGAAATGTAGGTTTGTCTTTCTTAATCTATATTCTAAGATACGACGTAAAAGTGAGTATTGCCTGTGTTCTTACATTTCACCTGAATCCAAACTGATCTTCTATCAGATTGTCCATACTTCTGTAAATAATTTGTGTTAAAATTTTGCAACCATGACTTATTAAACTGATGATTCTGTATTTTCACACCTATCTGCTCCTCCTTTCTTCGGAATGGCGATTATTACATTTTTCTTTCAGTGACGGTATTTCCCCTGTCTCATACATCTTACGCACCAGGTGAAATAGTTTTGTCATGACTGGCTTTCCAAGAGACTTCAGTAGTTCAGAAGGAATGTTGCCCACTCCAGGGGACTTGTTTGGACTTAGTCTTTCAGTGCTCTGTCATATTCTTCTCTCAGTATAGTATCTCTTTTTCATATTCATCTACTTCCTCTTCTCTTCCTACAATATTGTCCCTAAGTTCATTTCCTTTGAAGACGCCCCTCTATATAACTCTTTCCAACTTTCAGCTTTCCCTTCTTTGTTGAGAACTGGTTTTCCATCTGCGTTCTTTATACTCATACAGCTGCATTTCCTGTCTCCAAGTGTCTCTTTAATTTTCCTGTAGGCGGTATGTATTTTCCCTATTTATACATTCTTCTACAGACTTGCATTTGCCTTCAAGCCACTCCTGCTTAGCTATTTTGCACTTCCTGACATTCTCATTTCTTAGTCGTCTATACTCTATTTTGCCTGTCTCATTTACTACATTTTTATATTTTCTCCTTTCATCAATTAAATTTAGTATTTCCTATGATATCAATGGGTTTTTATAGGTCTTGCCTTTCTACCTATTTTGTCCTTTGTTGCCTACACTATTTCACCTCCCAAAGTTACCCATTCCTCTTCTACTGTTTTATTCCCCCCCCCCCTCCCAGTTTCTGGCAATTATTGCCTAAAGCTCCCTCTTAAATTCTCAAAACTTCAGGTTCCTTCAGTTTATCCAGATCCCATCTCCGTAGTTTTCTATCTTTCTGCAGTTTTTTTTACTTTCAGCCTACAGTTCATGACCAATAAGGTATGGTCAGAGTCCATATCTGTCCCTGGGTATGTCTCACATTTGGATGTAATACATTGTTCTCAGTTTTTCAGAATTTTACAATTTGTATTTTATTGTATTACAGTATACTATAAAATGTTGACATTATTGCTTTGTCGACTATTGTTTTCTATATTGAACATTGTACATTATTATATCTAACTTGCTATATACAGTTTCCTCTGCTTTTTGCTGATGTATTTTAGATGTTGCACATTTCTATATCTTACTTAGTACATACAGTTTCCTCTGCTTTATGCTGAGGTATTTTAGTTGTTATTTTCAACTATTCTTTTATGTCTGTGTGTTGTTCTTTTGTTGTTTCTTGTTTAGAGACTGGTTGTGTTTCTTAGACTTATATCATTTATTAATATTCATGATAATAATTATCATAATTATTACAATTAGCCTATAGTTGGTTTATCAGCACGTACATGATTTGCCTTTTTTATTTTTTATTAATTTATTTGTATTTATTATATTTCGTCCAAGTGTTACTTCGTTATATTTCATCCAGGTGCTGTACAGTAGTCATGTTCTATGTGAGAGGTGTCATGGATGAGAGCGAGGTTTGGGTGTATTTTGGTAGTGTTTTGTGCTAGGTTTCTGTTGTGGCATAATGTATTTGTGTTTTAGTTTCCTTGTTGTCTGTTGTTTGGTTGTTAGTATTCCTCCATATCAGGCCTTTTTCCTAGGATACGTTTTCCGTATCTGGCTCTCAGTTTCACCAGTCTAGTTTGTAGGGCGACTATTTTGGCAGAATTATGTACTTCATCCCTCGGTGTCCTGGTATTGAATCTCAAGAACCTTCGAAGTAAACTTCTTTCAGTGGCGTATAGTTTTTCTGCTTTTGATTTGTTCGTGTCTGTCAGAGCGGGAGCATCATATTCTATTACTGGCGTTATGTACGTTTTATTACAGCGCTGTTCTGTTGTGGCATCTCTGGAGTCTGCCTTGGACTCCATTGACCAGGGTTTGTCTTTTATGTATTTTGTTTAAAAGGTACTGCCAGCTGAGATGTTTGTCATAGTGGAGGCCCAGGTATCGTGCACTTTCATTGACCTGTAGCGTTGTTCTCCATAGTGTTAGGTGTCTGTGCTGGAACATAACGATTTATGTTTGTGTTAGGCTCGGTTTGATTCTGTGTCTTGTCATCCCTTCTTCTAGCTGGCTCAGAAGGTTCTGCCTCTCTGTTGCATGCGTTCTGTTATTTCCGGTGAACCTGTAGGCCGTGTCATTGTCGTATAGGGCCAGTGCTTCTTTTGTGTGTGCTGGCACTGGTATATCTATTGTATACAGTGCGTATATGCACTAGTATGTCTATTGTATACAGTGCCTATAGGAGTGGGGAGATGATGCCCGCTTGGGGTACTGTTGTTTCTGGCGTGAAGTAATCGGAGGTTTTATCACACACGTGGACTCTGCATTGTGTTTCTGTTTGTTCTTCTTTGATTGATATTATTGTGTTCGGTAGAATTTCATGTTGGCTACTTTCAGTAGTAGGCCATTGTGCAAAATTTTATCGAAACCTCGTTCGATATCGAGTAATTTTGCAAATACACAGTGACCACGGTTGAAGGTATTTGCTATGTCTGTAGTGAGCTTCAGTGTTGGTTCATTGGTGGAATGGTTTCCCGGATTCCAGCCTGTATGGATGGTATAAGTTGTCGGTTTTCCACCAACTTTCTGAGCCTGTCTGTTACCATTCTTTCGAAGACTTTGCCAGTTACATTTAGCAGGGAAATTGGCCTGTATGATTGGGTATTTGTTTTGGGTTTCTCTGTTTATGCATTATGATCACTTTACATTTCTTCCACGCTTCTGCTTTTATTTCTTTTTGCAGCCAGTAGTTATATATCGTGAGGAGGATGGGGAGTAGTGCTTCGAACGGGGCCTTCCTTAGGTGGAAGCGTCTGATCCCGTTTTATGCGAGCGCTCTCGTTGCAGTACACCGCTTTACCTCCGAGGATGCCTTCCGCAGACGAGGGCAAAACGTCAGGGGAAAGTTTTAAGTATGGACCACGGCATCTCAGCCCGGAAGCTTTAAGTAATGACGATACCTGCCGTGAAAGCCTTCATTCTATGATCATTATGACTTCTATTCGTTGGAACTGAGGGGGATCGATTATTCTTTTGTGGGGATTTTTTTTGTCTGTAAATACGGCCACTCCCACCCCCCACCCCAATAGCCATCTGCCCTGTTCTTGACATGTGTGTTATATTCAGGTAGCTGGCATTCGTCCTTTTCATTTGTCCACGTTTTCACGATTCCTAGTATGTTCATTCTGTTGTGATGTAATGTGTAATTTAAGATGCCCATTTTCTCCTTAGTCCTTTTGTATTTGCAAACATGAATTTCATTTTTGCTCTCTCTTTGCCATTTTGTTGTGTCTTTCTTTTTTTCCTTTAGCTGTTGTTTGTTTACTTATCTTGGTTGATTGATGTGGTATCCACTTCCAACTTGTGTGATCTTTACTTTTCTATCAAATAGCAGTTTGGATGTTTCGTCTACTGCTTTTGTTATTTCCTCTCTTCTGTCTTGCAGCACTGACGTTGTGAGCCTTATGACATCTTTGAGCGCAGCCTTTTCGTTGCTGTCCTGGGGTGTTGGGCTGGAGCTGGCATCATTCCTTATCAGGGTAAAGTCCATCCACATTTTTCCAAGGTTGACAGCTGTTAAATATGCTCCATATAGTCCCGATTTCATCCCCTTGCAATTCCCATATTTTTCGGAGCCTTGCAGAGAGACACTCATGGCCATTGGTATGTTTCGTACGAACTGGACGAAAATTATGGTCCGGTACCTAACTGAAAAAATTTGACTGTCTTTTCTCTAGTGGGTTAAATTATATTAAAATGGTGATTACCGCTGAAATAATGAGCAGTTTAATTAGGTTTTTTTTCAGGTGTCTTCTTTTTATTTGTCTGCTCCTTATAGATGAGTGTGACTTGCATGTTTTCTAATCACTAGGAACAATTCCTTCCTTGAGGTACCGACTGTACATTATGGTGAAGAGAGGGGCTAAACCCGGTGGAGATTCGGTGTAGAAACTGTCAGTGATTCTATCGGGCGCTTGAGCTTCATTGGTCTTTAGAGATTTGATCTGCATTTGAACGCCACTAGTCAACGGCCGTGACGCAGCGGATATACTGGTTCCTGTTAGATTGCCGAAGTTAACCACTGTCGGGCTTGGCTAGCACTTGGATGGGTTACCATCCGGGTCTGCCAAGTGCTGTTGGCAAGCGAGGCCCTTGTGAGGCCAATTGAGGAGCTACTTGATGGAGACATTGCGGCTCCGGTCACGAAAACTGACTTAACGGCCGGGAGAGCGGAGTGCAGCCACAGACTAACATATACAGAGAAGCAGCCCCCCCTAAACCACTGTCCTACGCTTCCCTTGTAGTTCCGTAAGATGCTAGCAGGTGTGAGGCGGTTCCCTGGCTTAGTACCGGTAGACCACACTAGAGACACTTCTGAGGGCGCCTCTCGTACGGTGGTGGGGACAGCCGCTACCTGCCGCCTGCTCTGGCCAATTTAAAGGGCTGTTTCTGACCGCACCGCCATCATGGGACATCTTACGGAACTGCTTCAGCACCCCCCCCCCCCCCCGCCCCGCACACCTGAGCGTGAGACCGGGCCCTTACGGAGGTTTCGTGTCTGTATATATTTGTCTGTGGCGCTGCCAACGTCCCCCTCCATAACGCATCCCTTGACGCCTTTGGGCGGAGGATGACATGGTGGCCGGTCAGTACGCAGTGGGCATCTCCAAGCCTGTCAGACGAAGTTCAATTTAGTTTAGTTTTAGTTCAACACCACTAGTAATTACATTGTCCGGCATATGCTACAGTGTCAGTCAGCAATATTTCTTGATGTTCCTATGTAATCTAATCAAGGTTCCTTTCCTGTCTAGTCAAAGGGTATCTGTAGACTTATTTTTGTCATTAGGTTCTTTGATAATGCTTCAGACGTTATTGAAAACTTCGCGCACTGTCTTTCTGATTGCCATCCCTGTTTCGATCCTTATTTGCCTATCTATATGATACAATGTTTCTTGCTTCATTTTGAGAATACGAAGATTCTTAAGAAGTTTACCAATTTTGTTTCTATACCGTGGTGACGCTCTAGTATATAGTCCTTTGGAATGCAGTATAATATAATACATATAGTATTAGTGCCGTTTGCAATACTATTAAGAGTATACGTTATTATAATGTCTATTAATTGAAAACCGCTCCCGAAATCATTATATTTGCCTTACATTCTCTTATTTCGTGTTTTCCGCTGCACCTTGTGCAGACCTGGTCTCTCTCTTTACAGTGTAGTGCAAGGTGGCCTAATTTTAAACACTTTTGTCACTTAATTGCTTGCGGCTGCGGGCTCCGTGGTGTTTCTGTATTGTATCGTTTGTGGACTATGAATGTTCCTTGTTAGCAGTATGCCCAGTACGTTTTTTCAGTGCGTAATTACCCGGAATTTAATTGTTGGTGCATGTCTGTGTCTGAGATTCTCCACGCAGCTTTTACTTCATGGTTTTGGCGTCTGAGCTCAGACAACACTTCGTCGTCTTTGTAGTCGTGATCTATTCCCTTTATAATGCAACTGTTGCTGGGTCGCTGTTTTGCTGTAGCCTATTGCGTGGATGTGCTTTTGAGCCTTGTTCTTGTATCTTTATAGATCGTTGCAAGACAGGACATGGGATTTTGGTGAGTTTGGCGGTTGCATTTGGTGTTTGTCCTCTTGCATATGCTGTGCTCTTGTTTCTGTTTACCGTGAGTGAGCTGAGCCTGCAGTTGAGCACATACCTTCTGAAGGTTTGCGCGAGCAGATTTCGATGGAGCGCCTTATACATAATTCATCCAGAGGGTGACGCTGTAAATCACGTGACATCACCTGCTCTATGGTCTCTGATGTAGCCAAGAGCTCGATATGAGCCTTTAATTATAAAACCGTTTTCGAGTGGTACTGCAGCTCACGCCTCAGGTGTATCGTGTAATGCGGCTTAATATCACATATTCGTAGAAAACGGCTTAGTACTTTTCACAAGCTACACTGTACATGTCTGTACTTTACTATTTATTACGAATGTGTCTTGATGTTAAAGGATGTGGTTAGGCAGGAACCTAAGAGTACAGCTTAAACTGTTGCGAGTCAACAAGCAGTGATGACATCTAGTTAGTTTGTCAAAAGTACTTCGTCCTTTTCTACAAATATCTGATATTAGGCCTTATTATACGATACACCTGAGGCGGGTCACCTTCTTGATAAACATGTTCCGCTATGGCCGATTTATCAGTATGCCCTAGGCAGCAGTTCTTTTATGTTCGCTCAGACGGGTATTAACACTCAACATTGTTGTACCGATGTACACCTGTCCAAAACTGGACGCAATTTTATAAGCACCTGGTATAGCCATAGAACGTCGCATATCTTTTGCCGATATTACACATTATTTTATTCTTTTGTGTGACCTTTCTACCAGTGTTTTTATCACACTGTCCTGTCATTTGATCACAGACATATCTAAAAAGTTTGTTGCCCATTATTCTCTGTCTCCGCAGTAAACTGAATTTTTGAATTGACGCTGTTAACATGTAACAGGAAGGCACCCACTTCCTCTACGCCATGTGTCCACGTAACAAAGGTATTGTCTACATAGCGATACCATCTGACTGGTCTGTTTCCGGTTGTCTGCAGAGCCCGTTGTTCCAAGGTTTCCATAAACAAGGTAGCCACAGTCGGACTAAGAGGACTTCCCATAGCCCTACCGTCGAACTGTTCATAAAAAATCATTATTATATTGAAAGTAAGTTGTGGTCGGCAGTGTCTGAATAAAGCCACAATATCGCTACGAAAAACATTCCCTATGCAACAGCTTCGTTCACCAGGATCATTGATGTTGTGTTGTTGTTTACAACGATCGTTATTCATCACATTTTCAACATCCAGTTTAGTCAAGTATTGCAACGTATTTTAAAGAGTTTGCAAAGGTAAAAACCAAATTGCGTATACTTATCGAACAGTTTATTTTAGGTCATACACAGCTGTGTATGAAATGTAGATAACATATAGAAACATTCTTTGACGTTCAGTGCGGAATGATATCTTATTTGGTTCACAAGATATCGGTCCATGCAAGATAGCCGCAGGCGATAACAATATGCTCGAAAATGTGATTTTTATAGAGTAGTTTCTTGCGGAACAGCAAATGACTGAAAACGAAATGTTATCTCTCGAAAATATGGATTCATTATCACGATACGCTAGAAAAAGCATAATTTATGGGGTCAAAAGTATAGTTGTGTGGATTCGCACATCTTCACTTTCTATGCCTGTCAAATCGCTGCAGTTTTTACAATATGTTCTTTAGATGATGGTCTCGGCAAACTTTGAAAGCTTTTCCATAATACTATCTGTAACCAAGATCCGTAGGTTCCAAGTCAACGTAAAAATGCACCAATCCCGTCTGAGGTGTAATTGTAGTTTTAACCAACGCGAGGAACGAACAGCAAGGCTTCTTGGTTCGGAGTTCGGAAAATATGTTTATAGTCGTCAGTTACTCACCAATAACATTCATAAAAGTCACAAATCATCGTAAATTTGGTGTCTGATGCAAATTTTTTTCTGTTTTTACTTGTATACGTCAAAGATCGCTGTACATTGTAACGCTCACAAAGATTTTGCATTTTTCGCGGATATTCCTGTAAATCGCGTCTGTGAATATAATTGTACACTTAAGACGGTAAACCGGTTGCTTATTGACATTCATCGAGATTGTATTGAAAAACTTTACAGTTTCGATGATAGGTATGCCCATAAGTTTTCTCCTTTTCAAAAATCTTTATACCTTCTCAAGGTATAGCCGAAAAACGAGATGCTTCTATACCAAAGGTGTCGGTTGTGTTAAGATACTATGCACTGATCGCTATGAAACTTATTTTAAGATTTAAGAAATCTGCTCTCAAAAACAGAAAAAAAATCGATTTTTGCACAACTTATAGTTTGATATCTTCGTTCGGTGAGTGCTTTATTTTATTTTCGTTATTCGTCACATTTACTGTGTAGCATCAAATTAAGTAAAGTACTGCAACATCATTTAAAGAGATGGAACCACAATGTATAGACTTTCATTTGTTTGATTTTAGTACATCAAATTATTAAAAACTGAGAGCACAATAATATCTCATTACATTCTCGAGATATTGTTTTCATATCTGACGGAGAAACCCTCATGATGTGTGCACCCCTATCTCATGAAATAAATTTTATTTAAACATCATACGGTTTGGTAGCTTCTCTCGATCAGCTATCGAAATTCTTTTCGTTATTTGTCACGCTCACGCTCAGTTAGTGGCCTGTCGATCACGGTCAGCATCTGTGCGTGAAACCAAAGAAGTCGCCCTCTAAATTTTAATTTTGTTAATTGGTGTACCAATTTACTATTATTTGGAAAAAAGACGACGAAAAGGAATCCCGTATTAAAGAACTTTTTTTTATTATGTCTGTAGTAATACATGTTAAATACAAATTATAAGAAGTTAAGAATTTATATATATATATATATATATATATATATATATATATATATATATATATATATATATATATATGGTTTTGACTTTTTTTAGTCATAATGTTCTACGTCGTTACCTTTTCATAGGATCATGACAATTATTACAAGTCTTTTTAACAGAGAAAAATGAGTAATGTGTAAACAGCAAAAGGGTTCTCTGTACTAGTTTTGCCCATTTTCTCCTGTGGTTTATCGCTGTGTAATTAGATTTTAATATTTAATATGAGTAAAAAATCAGATCTCATACTGTCATAACAACTGAATAGTTATACAATATCAACTCTTGCAAAGTCCTTAGTAACTTTGTAAGTATCTGTGCTTTCTAAAATGTTCCCTTCTATCGATATTACGGACAGGTTGGACATTCTTTCCTGACTCATTGTTGATCGCAAATAGTTTTTTTTTAATCGATTCTCCCAGCGTGAGCTGACCTCATGATTAAAAATTAATTGTCGGGTGAATCACTTCACAAAATAGAAACACTTTTTCAGTTGAGTAAAGAAGAATACATATTTTTATCATGTTTATGGAATATTCCGCCGGCGCTTGGAGGAACAATGACATAATTATTAAAAACTTAAATACTAATATTTTTGTTCCAAAATATTTCTTATTTGTTTGTTATTAGCAGCTTTCGGCTTTTTAGGCCATTGCCAGGTAAAAGAAGTTATCTGGCGATGGCCTAAGAAGCCGAAAGCTGCTAATAACAAACCAATAAAAATATTGTGGAACAATATTAGTACGTATTAAATTTTGTAATTTTTATTATTATTACGACCATGTAAGAATTTGATTCTTTACTGTCGACGTTTTCCCACCAATTACTAAGTTACATGCGGATTTCCAAGATAATTTGTGTGTTCCTATCTATGTTTTCCTGCCTACAGTACATTATATTCCGTGTTTGTTTCATCTCTGCGATCATTCATCCATTAATTTTCACTATGACATCCACTCTGATGAAGTTACTCCGTCAACGCGTAACTCTGATAAGTTATTCTACAACCTATATCCTGCGCAACTTTCAATAGTTCCGGTAAAGGCCGTCGCTTAAGTTCTTTCTCGATTCAGGCAGCCGCTTCCCACCCGCACCGCTGCGCTGAACCGCACGCATCCAATTATGCAATGTGTCAGCTTTTCCGCAAGCTACGGCTCGCCGCCTGCTTTCCAGCTCGCTATATAACGCGACTACATTCAACCACGCTTTCAAGATCTGTACGCATGTTTAACATCACTGTTATGTTCGGCCATTATTTCTTTCCTAATATTTTGACACTACCTCCTACTCTGGCTCATCAGATAAATCTCCTCATAGTAAAAATGATGCTGCATATAAAATTCTACAAAAGGTCTTATTTGACTTATCTAATATATAAAGCAGAGCGTCCGTATATTTGTACGTGTTGCATACAAATCTACAGTTTTGTTCCAATCTTTATGAAATTTTGTGCACGTAAGCTTCAATCCATGAGAACGGTCGCTGTAAGTGTAAGAATCACATACGATACATAGTTCACGAGATATGACATCATAAACAATGAGATGCACAGAATACTGCTGCATTTAGCGACAATTTTGCTCATTTTCTCCTAAACCACTGGAACGATTTCAACCAAATTTGGTACACAGTCCTTACCGTGAGGTACAATTTCTGCAGGGTTAAGAATCATATACGGCACATGATTCAGAAGATATGACGTCATAAACAATAGGATTTGCAAGAGACTGCCACATAATGCGGCGAGACTTTATACAAATGTTCAAATGTTTGTCGAGCTTATGGGACTTAACTACGGGGTCATCAGTCCCTAAACTTACAAACTATTTATGAACTAGCTACAACTAAGGACGTCATAAATATCCATGCCCGAGGGGGGATTCGAACCCCCGACCGTAGTGGCCGTGCAGACCGTGACTGAAGCGCCTCAATCCCCTCGGCCACCGCGGCCGGCCGAGACTTTATAAATACGCTATAGTATTTAGCGACTTGCAACAAACTTTATACATAATTTCAAACTTTTATTAAACTTTCTCTCGCTGACAACCATAGCAAAATGATGAAAGGAAAAAAAGTTTCTGGCTTACTACTTTTCGCTGTTTATTGAGTAAAACTACGGCTCTCGGTATGACGTTACAATTTATAATTTGAACACTACAAATTGTAGCGACAGGTAATTTTACAGACAGTATACACATATATAGTTGAATGTAGCTTCTAAATTGTATCACATTCCGACACGTAGTTCATGAGATACGAGCACATAAACAGTAACGTTCCGCTGGTCATGGTCTAAGGCTACGGCATTGGTCATGACGTTACAATTTATAATTTCTGCACTGCAAATTGCCGCAGCAAATTTTACAGACAATATAAACACATATAGCTGAACGTACCTTCTAAATTGTATCGCAGTATGACACGTAGTTCATGAGATATGAAATCTTAAACAGTAACGTTAATGGAAAACCGCACCATCACGCACCAAGTTTTAATCTATTACGTCTGTACTACTAATTGTATTCCCAAGAGGTTTTACAAACTTACAGCCCTGATACAAAATGAATATATACCTTTAAAATGTCAGGAATCAATAAATACCCGGGCAACGCCGTGTTTTCAGCTAGTTTTATATACATACCATTTTCATAAAATAAGGAAAAACTTCACGTCGCTTATGATGAGTGCCGTAGTTTCAAAAGTCTTGTTTCATATTACATTTTACCTAAACGTCAGTAATAAGTGGAGCATTTCGAGACATTTTCAAAATAACAAACAGGCGCCAGAAACGCCGTTTAGAAAGCTCTGTGTAATAGTTGCAAGCCTAATCACTAGATGGCAATACTGATGTATTTAAAGCCCTGTATACAGAAAGTAGCGCCAACGCAGCGACAGCCGCCATAGTTGGGCTATAGCGTAGCCACAGAATAAGGAGTATACAGAAAGGAAACTCCCGCTGCAGTCTGTCGTCCAAAATTTAGTGCGCATGCGCGGAATCGGCTATCTTGAAAAGCAGTAAACGTGTGATCACTCCCTACTCTGTGGCGTGGTAATGCGCCGTCTTTGTTTGTTAATTCTGTATTTTAACTACCTGGATCGCATAAAAGTAAACAAGTATTTGGTACAGTGAAAAGAAAGAACTGTGTGTCAGTGGTTGGAGCTGTTCCGTTTTTATTATGAGCAGCAATAAAAGAAAACTGGGCCGATGGTGTTCAGCACCTAATTGCCGCAATAATTCGAATACAAATAAGGATACAAGTTTCTTCACCTACCCAAAAGATGCTGAGCAGTAAGTGAACGTCGCTATATGTGTAGTCAAAGTTAGATGTTATCAGTTTCGAATGAGAGTAATGTGTGCACAATTATTAAAAGTAGCCCTGCTTCTTCTCTTGACGATAACTCTCGCTGTTGCTGTTGCTTCAGCAGGTCAACAGCATCGAAATGTTGAAAGTACATTTATATTTTGTAAGTTTAACGTTGCAGGGAATAATATAAAATGACTGACTAAGGATAGTGCGTAAGTAGGCAGGTAAAATTTTACTTACGGCATTGGAGGCGTAGTGTGCTAATGTTGGCAACGAATGCTCTTCGGATACTCAAACAAATAGATTAAGGGGAATAATTATTTTATGCTGTTCCTGTTCTGTGGTTGACAGATTCCTCTATATGCCCTTCTCTGATCAGTAAATTAATGATACTCCTAAAGCAAATACAACTTTTATATATGCGCAGACGTCATTAGTTCTGTGTAATCACGTTGTACTGCTAAGTCTGACTCAATATTTTGTGCGAATTTATTCGTGTCAAATAAAACCTGGCAGTTGTAAAGACACTTTCTTGTTTATAGCTAATTTCCCATACATATCTCCGCGTTATTTGGAATTTTTCTAAGATCATCGATTCCACTGTACATTTTCGTAGTTGTATTAAAATTTAGGCCTATTTTTTTTTCGTTGGATTACAATTAGGTGCAAGAAGATGACACAAAATAGATGAAAGCCGTTTCCTTTCGTAAAGTCGGTGCGATTAGCTGCAGCTCGTAAAAAGTCCATCTCCAGCCAAAATACTAAGTGGCTATAGTTCCGCGTTTACTGCTTTTCAATATGGCGTCGAGCGCAACGCTTGGTAACATACAGATCAAAGGCGCCGCCCCAGCTTTCCCTTCTGTATGCTCCCTATTCTGTGGCGTAGCACAGGCCGCCGCATTAAATCGAGTATTATTTTACGATGGAACTGAACGCGCAGCTGCTGTCGTAATGGTAAAAATATATACTGAAGAACAGTATTGCGTCAATGAATGCTAGAGACCCAGATACAACTAGTCAACACTACGGAGTTTGCAATCCGTCTGCTAGAGAAAGTTCGTAGACACAGGCTATATATTCCATACTAGCAAGAATGGAATCATTAAACTTTCTTTTTAAATGAATAGTCAATAGATTCCTTAAAGAATGTCGAATATCTTTTAACAAGTACCTATTGTTAACTTGAAATAAAGTCAGTTACGATGACCCTTACGGAACACTCGGTTTATGACAAGTTAGTGGAAGGTTGGAATGAAAGCTGCAGATGACGATTATGTTAACGGTTACATTATATATTACAAATAAATTAAAAGAATAAATTGAAAAACCTATTATTTTAATGTTATGAAATGTTACAATTTTCACGATTACCAACTTATTTTGCATTTCTCATGCTCGTACTCTTGATCCTGTATTGCAATAATTTTTTTGGCGTCCAAAACGAATATGCTATTTCGAAAGTATGATGCATGAAAAGCATCTGTTTGATATAAATCATTAGCTCAATTGCAGAACGGGAAATCACGCCTTGATGTAAAAATAAGAGTATTACAGAGATGTAGTGTCTTAGCTCACACAGTCCAGCTAATTTATAAGCAGATTATTTAAACAAAACCTGTGACATTCCGTATTACTTTCTTCTTGTCGGATGTTGAATTGTTTGTATACAGAATCTGGAGATGAGCTACAACTAATGGCTTGACACAGAGGCATTATTCCTGAAAGAATAATAAGAGTGACAACAAGGTCGTATTACCATCAAGGTAGGTGTAATAGCCGTCTCTCAACACAAATTTTTGTAATTGTACTAGGAAAAAATCTGATTAAATGAAATTTCCCGCTGGTCATACTGTGTTATTTGTTTGCACTGTTACGCATTTGACAAGTAAAAAAAGGGAAAAAATATTAAAACCAGTCGTCAGATATCGAAAGCACGCACAGCTCACCTGCGCCAGAACGATACTGATTACACTGTAATAACACTGGAAGTCTGCGACGCATACATAATAATAGTCCGTAAAGTAACGATGTGTTTGTAAGAGTGTAGTAAGCGAGGCGATGGAATTCCACAGTTATTTATGTATTATGCAAAAAGGACGGCATATAGATTCTATATTAAACATCAGGTAGACGTGAGTTAACTAGAGTTTCTCCTCAGACACAGAAATACGAACGATATCTCTCAGTGCACCACAGTAATTTAAATACGAAGCTGGTGTGTGTAGGCTTGAATTTTATATCATAAACATTTTTCTGTGATATTTAGTTAATAGAAAATGATATTTTATGATACAAAACTTCGAACAGAGAAATAAAACTTATATCAGTACATTTCTGGAATGTACGTAATTGCTAGGTTGGTCTAGGAATATTTGGTGTGTACTACCTTAAGTGCCACTGACCAATGGTAAGACGCAGTTCTCGGCAATCCACACATAAAAAGTAGTTGCTACTTTCTATATACAGGGCTTTAGCTGTAAGAACACTGTATTGCCATCTAGTGACTAGGCTTGTAACTATTACACAGAGACGCTTAAACATCGTTTCTGGCGCCTTTTCGTTGTTTTGAAAATGTCTCAAAGTAATTCACTTATTAGTGACGTTTATGTAATATGAAACAGGGCAGTTTTAAACTAGAGCACTCTCCATAAAGTGACATCAAGTTTATACTTATTTTATGTAAATTTATTGTTGTCGTTGTTGTGGTCTTCAGTCCGCACACTGGTTTGATGCAATTCTCTCCATGCTACCCTGTCGTCTGCAAGCCCCTTCATCTGAGAATACGAACGGCAACCTACATCCTACATCTTTCCCGGCGGGGTGTTGTCATCTTGGAGAGAACCTACATCCTTTTCTATCTGCTTACTGTATTCGTCCCTCGGTCTCCCTCTACGATTTTTGCCCCACACACTTCCTTATAATGCGAAGTTGAGGATTCCTTGGTGTCTCACAATGTGTCCCATCAACTATCCCTTCTCTTAGTTAGTATATGCCAGAAACTCCTTTTCTCCCCAACTCTGTTGAGCACCTCCTCATTAGTTACGTGATCTACCCAACTAATTTTCGTCATTCGTCTATACTAGCATCACATTTCGAAAGCGTCTATCATCTTTTTGTCTGAACTCCTTATCGTCCAAGCTACAGTCTCATACAATGCTACACTCCAGACAAATGCTTACAGAAAGGACTTCCTAACTATTTTAAACTAATATTCGATATCAACAAATTTCGCTTCTTCCGAAACGCTTTTCTTCCCATAGCCACTCTGCATTTTATATCTTCTTTACTTCGGCCAACATAAGTTATATCGCTACTCAAATAACAAAACTCATCTACTACTTTTATCGTCTCATTACCTAATCTAATTCCTGCAGCATCGCCTGATTTTCTGACACCATATTCCGTTACTTTCGTTTTACTCTTGTTATTGTTCATCTTATATCTTCCTTTCAAGAATCTGCCCATTCCATTTATTTGCTCTTGCAGATCGTTTGTGTCTCTGACAGAGTTATGTGCATGTATTTCTATTTCTTTGAGAATAGAAACGGTTGGACCTTTCTGTATAATGTGTAAGATTTTAAGTGCTTCGTTTATTGGATTCACTTCGTGTTTTTCAGTGACAACGTGTTGATAAAACGTAGATGGATTATTTTCGCTGTATCTGCTGTGTTGCTTGCATCTAAAATTTCTGCCAGTTTGGCCTAGACACACTACTGGCCATTAAAATTGCTGCACCAAGAAGAAGAAGAAGTGCAGATGATAAACGGGTATTCGTTGGAAAAATATATTAGACTAGAACTGACATGTGATTATATTTTCAAGCAATGTGGGTGCATAGATCCTGAGAAATCAGTACCCAGAACAACCACCTATGGCCGTAATAACGGCCTTGATACGCCTGGGCATTGAGTCAAACAGAGCTTGGATGGCGTGTACAGGTGCAGATACCCATGCAGCTTTAACACGATACCACAGTTCATCAAGAGTACTGACTGGTGTAATGTGACGAGTCAGTTGCTCGGCCACCATTCACTAGACGTTTTCAATTGCTGAGAGATCTGCAGAATGTGCTGGCCAGGGTAACAATCGAACATTATCCGTATCCAGAAAGACCCGTACAAGACCTGCAACATGCTGTCCTGCATTATCCTGCTGAAATTTAGGGTTTCGCAGCGATCGAATGAAGGGTAGAGCCACGCGTCGTAACACATCTGAAATGTAACGGCCACTGTTCAAAGTGCCGTCGATGCAAACAAGAAGTGACCGAGACGTGTAGCCAATGGCACCCCATACCATCACGCCGGGTGATACGCCATTATGGCGATGACGAATACATGCTTACAATGTGCGTTCACCGCGATGTCACCAAACACGGGTGCGACTATCATGATGCTGCAAACAGAACCTGGATTCATCCGAAAAAACGACTTTTGCCATTCGTGCACCCAGATTCGTCGTTGCGTACACCATCGCAGGCGTTCCTGTCTGTGATGCATCGTCAAGGGTAACCGCAGCCATGGTCTCTGAGCTGATAGTCCATGCTGCTGCAAACGTCGTTGAACTGTTCGTGCAGGTGGTTGTTGTCTTGCAAACGTCCCCATTTGTTTAGACAGGGATCGAGTCGTGGCTGCACGATCCGTTACAGCCATGCGGATAAGATGCCTGTCATCTCGACTATTAGTGATACGAGGCCGTTGGGATCCAGCTCGGCGTTCCGTATTGCCCTCCTGAACCCACCGATTCCATATTCTGCTAACAGTCATTGGATTGCGACCAACGCGAGCAGCATTGTCGCTGCCATAAGCCGCAATATGCGATAGGTTACAATCCGACCTTTATAAAAGTCGGAAAAGTGATGGTACGCATTTCTCCTCCTTACACGAGGCATCACAACAACGTTTCACCAGGCAACGCCGGTCAACTACTGTTTGTGTATGAGAAATCGGTTGGGAACTTTTCTCATGTCAGCACGTTGTAGGTGTCGCCACCGGCGCCAACCTTGTATGAACGCTCTGAAAAGCTAATCATTCGCATATCACAGAATCTTCTTCCTGTCGGTTAAATTTCGCGCCTGTAGCACGTCGTCTTCGATATGTAGCAATTTTAATGGGCAATAGTGTAAGATTAGTGGCATGTCTCACACGTAATTTTGTAGATTCCAGGGTTGTTGTATATTAGTGTGTATGTGTGTGTTTCCTTTTTTATGGTTTATACTATGCCTGTTTTGGTAGGCAAATCTGACAATGGTTTGTCTGAATAGATCACTAAATTTGTTTGATATATTACCTAGGTATGTTGTAGGTATGTAGGTCGGTTTCTTCTTTGTTGTTGTGTCGCATTGTTATTTTAAGATGTAATTTGGTTGTATTTTTTGGTGGAATATTTTCGATGTAATTTTAGGGTCTTAATTGTTTTGTTGTGCTATATATTCTAGGATTTGTATTTCTTTTCTTCTAATGGTAATTTGATTACCCTCTTAATCTTAATGCTAAGGAAAACTATTTTGTGTGTCCTTGTGTGACAACAATGTGTGCCGGCCGCGGTGGCCGAGGGGACTGAGGCGCTCCAGTCACGATCTGCACTGCCACCACGGTCGGGGGTTCGAATCCCCCCCTCGGGCATGGATATTTGTGCCATCCTTAGTATTAGTTACTTTATAAGTAGTTTGAAAGTTTAGGGACTGATGACCCCGTAGTTAAGTCCCATAAGCTATACAGACATTTGAAACAGAAATGTGGAAGGGGGAGGAAGGAAACTTAAGTTTTAAAGTCCCGTCTATAGCTTGGTCATTAGAGATGGTTCTAACGCTTGGCGATTTGGTTAAGCCTGGGGAAGGAAATCGGCCGTTCCCTTTGAAAGGAAGCATCCAGGTATTTGCCTGGAGTGATTTAGGGAAATCACGGAAAACCTAAATCTGGATGGCCGGAGGTGGATTTGAACCACCATTCTCCCCAATGCGAGTCCAGTGCGTTACCACTGCGCCACCTCACTCGGTGACAGAAATGTGCATTTATGATAGTATCGGTATGGTTTTCTATAAATTTCAAATTTATGTTGTTGTCGATATTCTTAATGGTCAGATCCAGATAGTTAATTGGTTCGTTAGTTTAGTGTCCTATAGTAAATTTTATTTTGGGATGTAGTTGGTTTAAAAAATGTTCAAATGTTTGTATAGTCTATGGGACTTAATACGGGGTCATCAGTCCCTAAACTTACAAACTACTTACGAACTAGGACGGCACAAATATCCATGCCCGAGGGGGGATTCGAACCCCCGCCCGTAGTGGCCATGCAGACCGTGACTGAAGCGCCTCAGCCCCCCGGCCACCGCGGCCGGCTAGTTGGTTTAGAGCTGCGTGTATTTGCTGTATGTCCTCTTGGTTACCACCTATAACCCTGGTTGCGCCATTTATGAATTTATAATATTATGTGATTTTTGGTATTATAGTATTAGTGTTGCGGTTCACGGTCTGGGTTCCTGTAGTCATGTCCTAGTTCGTGAACCACGGGCAACATATGAGTGGCCAAGTAAGTGGACCTGACAGTTGATTTGGAATAAGGTTGGGCATCTCGGACAATTTCTGAGTCGTGGCCACCTTTGTGATCAGACAGCAAAGACTACCAAATCTACCGCATACACTCTCAACTGTTAAGAGGCAGGGGGCTCTGGGCAAGTAAGGCTAGCAACCCGCTTCTCATGTACTTCGATATGTTGCTACCAACAATCAGAGCAAAATGCCTCGGACGTTTGGAGGTGACGGAGTCCCACCTCTCATTGATAGATCAGGGACTCCTCAGATACGACTTGGTAAACGGTCTGGAATGAGATGGGGAGCTATTAATATTAATGGGGATTACTCTGGAAAGAAGCTAGAGCTGGTTGGTTGGTTGGTTTGATGTTTTAGGAGGACAAAACTGCGGAAGTCATCAGTCCCCCAGCTAGAGCTGGCAGAGGCTGCAAGTAAGATGGGGTTAGATTAAGGTGACGGGATCGTCCCTTATTTAGCCTAAGTGTCCCGTTGTCTCGACAAAACACACACGGGACGTATTTTGTCTCGTATTTCGTTAACCGTTCCGTAGTTTTGAATGTTATATTTTTAAGTAACATGTACCATAATAAAATGGAAAACTAGATATGTGAACTTAGCCAAAAGATAATGCGTTCACATGGCGAGGAGTTGTGCTCTGGTTATTGCTTTAGGACATATCATTTAGTTCTGTCACTTTAAACTGTTCAGAGTCACCCGTTGCGTTACTTTTTCATACAGGTATCAAAAGAACTAAAGCGAGTTTTCATTTCCGAAATTACAACAGCAAAGAGAGAAACTGTTTTCACATTGAATAGAAGTACTTTTTCGGTCGACAGTAGAGGTCGGTTCGACGTTGTGCAACACACACGGCCTAGCTCTTTAGGCCAAATGTTCGCCATAAAATATGATTTTCTTGTTGAAAAACGTGAGAAAAGTGTCATCATAAATGATGAAGTAAAAATCTTGCTGCTGAAGAAACCTTCTTTGCTTTCTATGCAACGAAACATACTATTCACTGAAGTCAATGGAGTCCACTAAGTTTACAATGTTGATTTACGTATGTGAAGCGTTAAAGCACGAATGCGGTCTGGAGCGCCACGTTACGAATCGCGCGGCCTCCCGCGTCGGAGGTTCGAATCCTCCCTCGGGCATGGATGTGTGTGTTGTAGTTTAACACAGTTTAAGTAGTTTTTAAGTCTAGGGGCTGATGACCAACGTAGTTTGATCCCATAGACTTACAAACACATTCATACACATACAAAGAACGAATTTAGAAAACTGCCTCCATGGAAATATATATATCAACATATTTTATGTCGAGCAAAGATTTGCAGCTCATAATTACCTCTACACAGTGTCTATCTGACGCAATTATTTTATGGACTGATGAAAACACATATAAAGAATCCTAACATGAGTCTTAGTTATAATTATATCCTTAACACTTTCAGTGCTAAACCTCTTAATTTTACAAAATTGTATTTCAAATTATTGTACTCCTGAATGACATGCATTCTCATGAAAAATATAGTTGAAAGAATCAGAAATAAGTAGCCTTTGTACATAATAATAGCTGTCAGCCCTAATGAAAGAAGTCGTTAAGTAAAATTTGTATATTGTGTTTGCATGTGACAACAATAAAATATGTAAGTCATTAGTAACGCACGGTATTTTTACGCTTTTTAAGTGCGAGTGTTAACAAATAGTGATGAATGCAGATGTATTATAGACCAAATATTTGAAGTCAAATCTATTTTACTGATACAGTATTTACAGAACATTTCTCTCCCGGCAGAGCACTCTTGGTGTTTGTTGATGGTGTTATGCCTCCTTGACATCAGGGTGAGGGAGCAGGGATCCTGGTACTGGGCTAAAAGAGGGAACGTGGAAAAAGTATCAGAAATTCTGGGGGAACAATTAACTTACTAAGGCCGAAATTAGGCGAAAAGGACTCCAACTATGGCAACAATCTTGGGATGGGGAGGATACTGAGAGGAGAACGCATGCTCTCCTACCGGACATCAAAGAAAGGCTAAAAATGAAACATTTCAGACAATCAAAAGGAATGCTGCACTTTCTCACGGGACATGGACCATGTCCGTCATACCTATGCCGGTTTAGGAAACGGGCTACGTCGGCTTGTGTCTGTGGTGCCGAGATGGGAACACCAGAACACACAGTATACGAATGTCCGGCATTCGACGACGTGGCTGCGGACCTGAGAAGGGCTCTGCCCAACAATAACACTTTCGAGCTCATCAGGAACCCGAACACGTTCCGTACACATGACACAATTACTAGTAAGATCTCAAGCAAAGTGCACCAGGACTTTATCAGGAACAATTAACCGACTCTGACTAAAATACTGACTGAGACAGCCATAGCTGTCATGCCGCCGGTCGTCAGGAATGACAGTATCAGCCATTCCCTTGATTCGGGGGTTAGATGTAGCAGAGACCCGATTGTGACCTTAGATGTAAGTTAGATGTAGATTTTCCATTTCTTTCGCCCAGTCCTCGCACACCGGAAACCTCTCTCGACACAGTCTGCCTGCAGTCCCGAGGTCTTTGTCCACCTCAGCGGATAACAGCTGTCAGTACGATTCTGAAGATCGTACGTTCGGTTCATGCAGCTTGTGTGTTTGTGAGCTTATAGGTTCGATATGGAGACATCAACGACCAACAAGAGTAAGCCATGTGGCCACTATGAAGGTTACTCTTACATCATAAAAAGAATCGAAGCAGACAGAACAGTGATTTGATGCTATTCAAAACAAAACAAGCACTGTCCAGGAAACATTGAGACAAAGGACTGTGTGGTGCTTAAGGCAAACGAGCATCAGTGTGGAGCACTTAGAAGTAAAAAGCCTATTAGTCAGGCGAAGAAGAGATCACGAGAAGAACAGGCTTCGATTGCAAAAATATTCACCGAAGAGTTAGGTGACTTGCACAATCGTAGATATGATTTTATGACTGAACTGCCCCAACAGCAGGCAGCGAAGAGGACATCATACCGCCACCGGGCCAAAACTCACACAAATAAGAAAGAACCAGAAACGAAAGATGAAATTGATCTTTCGGAAGCGTTATTAACAATGAATGATGGTACCAATTTTCTTTTAAGTGACGACATCTTAGTCCAGTCAATATCTATTTTCGCCAGGAAACTTTTAGGGTAGTTTTGATTTCTTCGATTCCATATGTTTTTTGGGGTGCTGAATACGAATCTGGCATTTCCCAACAAACTTTCTTGACGCAACGCTGAACAATATGCAATAATTAGAAAAAATGGCATTTTTCGGAAGTTTTTTGCTTATAATTGGAAAACTGTCAACTTTCACAAATGACCTCCCAATCCAAAATTGAAGTCCATAAAAGTTCCTACAGATTTCACTGTTTATGTTTTCGTGTCGGACGAGCCGTTCCGACTAAAGCGATAATTGAAAATTGGCGTATTTTGGCTGTCTCCGGTAAAATCCACTTTTCTACTCAAGAAGTCTAATTCATTATTAGAAGCTAACATTTAGTATATATATATATATATATCGTAACCACACATTCAAAAATTGTCACTTATTCGGAAATAAACACCCAAATATTTGTTTCTTCTTTAGTTTTCTAATCATAACATTCAATACTGTACAACATCCTTTAAATATACAATTAAAAGGCTTAGAACCAGGATTTCGACTTTTATCTCCGATACATCGGCGATATATCAGCGGTATATCGCTGTTCAAACCATCAATGTTTTTGGGCAAAACATCTGTGTTTTCAGCACGTCGATGGCTCGTTTGCATCCCAAGTCATCAGTCTTCTGATTGCTTTGATGCGACCTGCGACTGTTCATTTCAGAGTAGCATTGCAACCTACATCCTCAGTTATTTTCTTGATGTATTCCAATCTGTTTTTCCCCTCGACATGCCTCGACATTTGCAATTTGGGGCAAATGCCCAGAATAAATGCCTGGGCAAATGCCAAAAATTCATAAATAAACTTACAAGCAGTACGTACAATAAATAAATAACGAGATATTTTGTACCACTCTCTAACTACATCTTAAATGTTTCAATTCTCTTCTGTTCTCATTTCCCAGCAGTCCAAGTATGGCAAACATACAATGTTGTGCTGCAAACGTATGCACAGAGAAATTTCTGTCACAAGTCCAGGGCGATGTTTGACAGCAGTAGATTTCTCTTTCCCATGTATGCCCTCTTTGCTTGTGTTAGTCTAATTTTTATGTCCCTCTTGTTTCTTCCGTTGTGAGTTAGTTTACTGCAAAGGTAGCAGAATTCCTTGTCTTCGTGTACATTGTGATCACCAATTCAGATGTTATTTTCTCGCTACTTTTATTTCTGTTACTTCTCATGACTTTCGTCTTTCTTTGGTTTACCTTCAGTGCTCATTACTCTTTTCATTCTATTCAACAGGCACTGTAATTTTCCTTCACTTTCACAGACGATAGCAATATCATCTGCAAATCTTATCATTGATATCCTTTTACCCAGAACTTTTAACAGAGCCTTGAAACTGCTCTTTATTTCCTACATTACGTATTCATTACGCAAGCTGATTGCGACGTCCACTACCTTTTCTTACCCCTTTTTTAATCTGAGCATTTCGTCTTAACTTTCGACGCTTATTGTATCCACTTGGTTCTTACACAAACTGTGTATTACCCGCCTTTCCCTCCAGCTTACTCTTATTTTTCTCAGAATTGCGAACATCATGCAGACCTTACATTATCGAAGGCTTTTTCCAGGTCATATATGTTATGAATATGTCTTGGTACTTCTTTAGTCTCGCTTCCATTATACATTGCAGCAATGCTATTGCGGCCACGCATTGCCGTAAAGTATGGCCCGTGTCAGTGCGACCTCACAGCCCTCGGCTCTTCTACCTGCCGAGCAGGTTGGAGAGATTAGCCGACCGTCCCTCGACCAGAAATGGGTGCAAATGTCACTGGGTGCTTTTGTCAGGACACCCTGTAACACCACAGCAGTAGCGTAGTACGGATTAATAACAATACAACAAATGAACTAACTACAGTGTAGGGGTGTCCAGTGGTTTGCCAAGACACAGAAGTAGCTAAAGTCACTAGCCTAAACAAATATTGTATATATACTAAGACCCATTTTATCATAGGTGATGGGTTATATTGTATGTTATTATCAATAAAGAATTTAAAAAAAGAGAGAGAGTAAAAACATTTCACAAAATATGGTTTCATTTCAACTTTTAAAATTGTGTCCCATATTTTGATTTTGGAAATCTGGTCACCCAGGTTACATGGTTTAGGTGTTAGTGACGTTAGGGTAAGGGGAGAGAAAGAGGACGAAGTAAGAGAATACTAGGTCTACCTGTCAGGAGTCACAGCAGGAAGAGCAAAGTGGAGTGTGAACTTTACATTACGAAAGCAATCGAACCCAGCATACTTGTAATAATGTATGTAAATGAACGACTAATGTGGATAGTTTTGGCCATCTCAAGAAAGAATATTAGGATTTTGTCAGTGTATTCGCCCTGTGAAGGGACAAATCAAGATGAGGTGGGCAGATTTTACAATGCACACAGGGGCAGTGTTTTGCTCAGGGGTGACTTCAATGCTAGAATAGAAAATCGAACTGAAGGGTATGAAAAAGTTATTGGTAAGTTTGGAGGAGATATGGAGGACAACAGAAATGGAATACTCTTCTTGAATTTCTATGCCAGCATTGGCTTAGTTATCACAAACTCTGGTTTTAAACATAAGAACATTCACCGGTATACCTGGGAAGGCAGGGGAACCAGATCTGTCACTAACTATACAGGGTGAGTCACCTAACATTACCGCTGGATACATTTCGTAAACCACATCAAATACTGACGAACCGATTCCACAGACCGAACGTGAGGAGAGGGACTAGTGTAATTGGTTAATACAAACCACAAAAAATGCACGGAAGTATGTTTTCTTAACACAAACCTACGTTTTTTTAAATGGAACCCCATTATTTTTGTTAGCACATCTGAACATATAAGCAAATATGTAATCAGTGCATTGTAAAATGTTAATAACAACCGGAGACATTGTAACCTAAAGTTGACGCTTGAGTACCACTCCTTCGCTGTTCGATCGTGTGTATCGGACATCACCGAATTAAGTAGGGATCCAAAGGGAACGGTGATGTACCTTAGGTACAAAAGAGACTAGAACAGCACATTACGTCCACATGCTAACACCTTTGTTGGTCTTTTACACTGACGCACATGTACATACATTACCATGAGGGGTGAGGTACACGTACACACGTCGTTTCCGTTTTCAGTTACGGAGTGGAATAAAGTGTGTCCCGACATGTCAGGCCAAAATATGTTCAAAGTGGTGGCCATCATTTGCTGCACACAATTGCAATCTATGGCATAATGAATGTCATACATGCCGCAGTACATCTGCCACAATACGTTATTTCATTTCCTCTGGGGTTGTAGGCACATCACGGTACACATTCTCCTTTAACGTATCCCACAGAAAGAAGTCCAGAGGTGTAATATCAGGAGAACGGGCTGGCCAATTTATGCGTCCTCCACGTCCTATGAAACGCCCGTCGAACATCCTGTCAAGGGTCAGCCTAGTGTTAATTGCGGAATGTGCAGGTGCACCATCATGCTGATACCACATACGTCGACGCGTTTCCAGTGGGACATTTTCGACCAACGTTGGCAGGTCATTCTGTAGAAACGCGATGTATGTTGCAGCTGTTTGGACCCCTGCAATGAAGTGAGGACCAATGAGGTGGTCGCCAATGATTCTGCACCATGCATTTACAGTCCACGGTCGCTGTCGCTCTACCTGTCGGGGCCAGCGAGGATTGTCCACGGACCAGTAATGCATGTTCCGTTGATTCATTGCCCCGTGGTTTGTGAAACTCCCTTCATTGGTAAACAGGTAGAACTGCAACACATTCTCTGTTAATGCCCATTGACAGAATTGCACTCAATGATTAAAGTCATCACTATGTAATTGCTGATGTAGCGACACATGAAACGGGTGAAAGCAGTGACGATGCAGTATGTGCATGACACTACTTTGACTCAGTCCACCGGCTCTCGCATTGCCCCGTTTACTCCTGTGTGGGTTCACGGCAACAGCAGCTAACACACCAACTGCACCCGCTTCTACTGTGACGGGCCTGTTACGGACCCGTTTGTGTGCTACGATCATACCTGTTGCATACAGTTGGCGGTAGATGTCTTGAAATGTGCGGCATGTTGGATGCTCTCTGTCCAGGTACCGCTCTGCATACACCCTGTAGGCTTCAGCTGCATTTTGTCGACACTCGCCATAGATGAGTATCATATCCACCTTTTCAAAGTCACAGTTCCTACAACACTACACTATCACAGACGTCTGGTAACACAGTGTACTACAGTTAGCCTGCGTGCAAAGACGAATGCAGAATAACAATAGCGGACACTGCGACAGCTAGACCAAACCACAACAGTGCACTACAGCCATACTCATAAACACGCTCGTCATCGTAAACATGTCCCTGCAGATACTGCTCGCCGACCGTGGCCAGTGTTTGTTACAACATGCAAGTGAACATCGGAGGTTTCAAGCGTCAACTTTAGATTACAATATCTCCGGATGTAATTAACATTTTACAATGCAACAAACGGCACTGATTACGTATTTGTTTATATGTTCAGATGTGCTAAAAAAACTAACGGGGTTCCATTAAAAAAACTTAGGTTTACGCTAAAAACATACTTCCGCGCATTTTTTATGGTTTATATTAACCAGTTACACTAGCCCCTCTCCTCACGTTCGGTCTGTGGAATCAGTTCGTCAGTATTTGATGTGGTTTATGAAATATATCCAGAGATAATGTTAGGTGACTCACCCTGTATATCACAGGTTTATCTGCTGCAGGCCTATATATTTCTTCACCCTTTTTTTAAATAAAGACACTGACAGTTTTTTAGTTCTTTTGGTAAACTGTTGTACTGGCTAATACCTTTAAAAATAAGCAGTTTTTCACCATTTTTTTTTTTTTTTTTTTTTTTTTTTTACACTCCAAGTAGTAGTTATTGCTACTTCTTGTATTATATTTGTGGATCTCTTTCACTAAAGTTAGTTTATTGCCTAAATATTCTCGATACATTCCTAATTTAATCTTATGTATAAAACTCATTGCTTGTAGTGTGAAGAACTCTTTGACAGACAACCAATTCATTGTTCCCATCATATATTCTATTCTAGTGTACATATCACAATTCACTATTATAATGTAACAATTAAAAAATTAATAATTAGAGCGGCTTTCTTCACTCAGAAAATCAAAAGCGAAGACACGCCTCTATGGGATTTTGTTCATCGCTCACGTGTCTCGAAATCTGGTGTAATCCTGAATGAATACGTTAATTGCTGCACTGCCCTTTCAAAGACAGTATCCTGCTGTGTTAATACGTTTAACAACATTGATATCGTCTGCATAGTACCTTGAATTAACTGATTGGTAATGAGATTTTTTAAATTTTTTTTATTTATTTATTTTTTACTTTAGTTTTGCACATTGAAGATATTTTACTATTGCAAAGGGCATCCTATTCAGTGTTGTAACCACATTAACAGTCACATATAATATCAGGACACCTGGTTGGGTGCCAATATATAACAATTTAAAAAGTTAGTAATTAGAGAAAAAATAATAATTTTTTGATGTACAAAAGTTCATTTGTGAAAAGGTAAATGATATTGGTTTCTTTCAAAATTTTTCTTCAAGAATATTGTTAATTACTTTAGCTAGACTTGTCATTACCATTTGCCTTTTCTCAAGGTTGAAGGCACTTGTTGCTTTTTAAGGCCTTGATGTAGTTAAAAATATAACACTGAAATGCACTACTTTACAAATTAAAAAGAAATAAAAAAAAACATTTACACTTAAAAATTTTATTGATCATCAGCTTCATTGTCACATTTTTTTTACCGAACAGCATCATATCTACTTAACTAAGATTCAAGATGGTATCTAGATGCGGAAAAGCTCCGAGGAGCAGTACTCAAGGACTGAACGTTTCACGTCAGTTGTACGGAAAAGACGATTGAAATTCTACGGACATTTAGCTACAATGGACGCCTCTAGAATGCCAAATAAAATCTTCCTTATCATCAAAGGAACTCATCGAACCTTGGCACGTTGGGTAACAGAAATCCAAAATGACATCGCGAAACTCAGTATTGACTCACCAGAAATCACACCGACTGAAAATCAACTCTCATAAGTATCCAGACAAAAACACGACAGTAAAGAATCTGAAACTAAAAAATTCATGAACACAAGAAAGAAGACAGGCCCATAGCGGAAGGATGAAAACAACAACAAGAAAGTCAAGGAGACCAGTGTTAACGAATAAATAATAGTAGTAGTAGTAGTAAGCTGAACAAGGCCAAGGATTGGAAGAACGTTTAAGATAGGATAGAAGTGTAATGGCAGGTAAGGAAATTGTTGGAAAGTTTGTTCCCTGGCTTTCACATCTCCATTTTTGTTTTTTTTTTGTTTTTAATAGACGTGAAGCAAAAGTAACAAGAATGACTAAAAGATGTACCGGTGGTTGCTATGCCGGTGTTAGGTTTCATCATCATTAACTAAAGGCTATGGCTTGTCGATTTTAGGTCCATTCCTTCTTTAATGTTGTTAAGAAGTTGGTCTTGACCTGCCTCTTGGTTTATTCCCGTGAAACTTTTCCTTCAAATATATTCTTTGAGAACTGGTTATGGCTCATTATATGTACTATCATTTCCTTTATATATATATGCCCGAGGGGGTATTCGAACCCCCGACAATAGCGGCCGTGCAGACTGTGACTGGCACTCCGCACACCGCTCGGCCACTGCTGCCGGCCATTCTTATACATTTTAGCAGCGTTCTGCTCTCATTCACTTCTGTTAATATCTTGTAATTACTTTTTCTACCCACCCAGCTTGTTTTCGCCATCCTTCTCCAAATCTACATTTCCATTGTCTCTAGTCTATCTGTGTTTTTCTCAGAGTACATGCTTTACGTCCATAAGTTACGACACTCCAAACAGAAGTTTTCGTATTTTTTCTCCTAATTTCGAGGCTCTAATGGTCGTCTGTATGTAAATTTCGTTTTATTTTGGAAAGCTTCCTTTGCCAAGGCAACTCTTCTCCCTTATATGTGTAATACATTCATTACATTCCGTTACTGTGCTCCAAAAAATACAGAAGCTCCCAACCTGTTCCAGAACGTCATCTTCTAATTTGATATCGTCTTCCCTGCTACAATAGCTTTTCTTCTTGATATTAAATTCTCTTAATATTGCGTCAAATGTTAGAGCAACATGAGCTCTATTTGTTTACCGATTCTGTAAATACTACTATGTTGTTGTTGTTGTGGTCTTCAGTCCGCAGACTGGTTTGATGCAGCTCTCCACGCTAACCTGTCCTGTACAAATCTCTTCATCTTAGAATACTTTCGGCAACCTACATCCCTTTGAATCTGCTTACTGTATTCGTCCCTCGGTCTCCCTCTACGATTTTTACCCCATACACTTCCTTCTAATGCTAAGTTGACGATTCCTTGATGTCTCATAATTTGTCCCACCAACCTATCCCTTCTCTTAGTCAGAATACGCGAAAAACTCGTTTTCTCCCCAATTCTGTTGAGCACCTCCTCATTAGTTACGTGATCTACCCATCTAATTTTCATCATTCGTCTGTAGCAAATGCCTTCAGAAAGGACTTCCTAACATTTAAACTAATGTAGGATGTCAACAATTTTCGCTTCTTCAGAAACGCTTTTCTTCTCATAGCTATACTGCATTTTATATCTTCTTTACTTCGACTATCAGAAGTTATCTTGCTACCCAAGTAACAAAACTCGTCTACTTCTTTGATTGCCTCATTACCTAATTTAATTCCTTCAGCATCGCCTGATTTTCTGACGCTACACTCCATTATCCTTGTTTTATTTACTCTTGTTGATGTTCATCTTATACCCTCTTTTCAAGACATTGTCCAGTCCATTCAATTGCTCTTCCAGATCCTTTGTGGTCTCTGACAGGATTACTATGTCATCAGCAAACCGCAAAGTTTTTATTTCTTCTCCCTGAACTTTAATTCCCTCTCCATATTTCTCCTTCCATTCCTTCACTGCTTGCTCAATGTACAGATTGAACAACAATGGGGTAAGGCTACAATCCTGTCTTACTCCCTTCCCAACCTCTGCATCCCTTTAATGCCCTTCGACTCTAATAACCGCTGTATGGTTTTTGTATAAGTTGAATATAACTCTTCGCTCTCTATATTTTACCCCTGCTATCTTCAGAATTTGGAACAGTGTGTTCCAGTCGACATTGTCAAAAGCTTCCTCCAAATCTGCAAACGCTAAAAACGTACGTTTGCGTTTCCTTAGCCTATCTTCTAAGATAAGTCGTAATGTGAGTATTGCCTCCCGTGTTCCAACATTGCTCCTAAATCAAAACTGATCTTCCCCAAGGTCGGTTTCCACCAGTTTTTCCACTCGTCTGTAAATTATTCGTGTCAGTATTTTACAACCATGACTTATTAAACTGATAGTTCTGTAATTTTCACATTTCTCTGAACTTGCTTTCTTTGGAATTACTGTATTCTTCTTGAAGTCGGAGGGTATTTCCCCTGTCTCATATATCTCGCGTACTAGGTTGAACAATTTCTTCATGACTGGCTCTCCTAACAATATCAACAGTTCAGACGGAATGTCATCTATTCCAGGGGCCTTGTCTCTACTCAAATCTTTTAGTGCTCTGTCAAATTCTTCTCGCAGTATAGTACCTCCAAGGCGTTGGGGCCGGGGTACATGGGGTGCAGCCAAGACTGGAGGGCGTCATCTCTCTAGGGAAACTGGCCTCAGTATTCCAGGCCGAAATCACTGCCATCAGGGCATGTGTGGAGGAGAATCTGCATAGGTGCTACAAGGACCATAGCATCTATATCTATTCAGACAGCCAGGCAGCCCTGAGATCACTGGCAGCTCCTGCAACAAGGTGTAAAATTGTATCAAAATGTCACAGGGTTCTGGTGGAGCTAGGGGAAAGCAATAGAGTAAACCTATTGTGGGTCCCTGGCCACTCGGGTATCGTGGCAACGAACATGCCGACAGATTAGCCGGGATGGGGGCAGAGACTCCATTTATTGGACCGGAACCTGTCCTGACAATCACCAAGGCAATGATCAAATTGGAGCTACGTAACTGGCTCAGAAGACAGCACGTAGAATATTGGACCAAAGTCTACCAACAAAAACTTGGCAAGGTAATGATGCGAAAGCCATGTTTTAAAAGAAGCTCTGCAATCCTGGGCCTGAACAGGAGAGAGATTAGACTCATGGTTGGATTGCTGACAGGCCATGGGAATTTCAAAAAACACCTACATACAATGGGAATAACAGAAGAGGACCCTAAATGTAGGATCTGTGATGACGGTGATGAAACTGCATCACATCTAATCTTCGAATGCATTGCATTGGAGAGTAAAAGGCACAGAACATTTGGGACAACCAGACCCGAAGAAATTGTGTCTAATAAAGAACTGGTAAAGGGACTCCTAGCACTGTTCAAGGGCATTGGTTAGCTTTAGTACATATACAGGGAGCGATACCCAGTGGCGTAGCTATGTCACCAAGGGCCCCGGGGCAAAAATGACATTGGGGCCCTCTTTAAACTAAAACTATGCAAAACTACTTCATCATCAGTACCTTACCGCCTGCTGGAAGACATAATAAGGCAAACCTAAATACTATTAAGTAAATTATTATATGTCACGCAGTACATAATATTTAATTGTACTCTCAAATATAATTATAACTGTGAAAATTGGTTTGTTTGTTATGCTTTCACGAAAAAGTTACTGGGCGGGTTTGAATGAAATTTTGCAGAGGGATAGATTTGGACCTGGGTAGGACATAAAGATAAACGACCTCTTGGTATAGTTTCCGACGTTGCTCCATACTAGGTGAATGAAGTCGCAGGCATAAGCTAGTAAAAAATAAACAAAGAAAAGGTATTACTTAACCATGAAAACATGGCCCCCTGCCGCGAAGCAAACCGGGAACAGTCAAGTCCGTGCTGACAGCAGGCAGACTGTTGTCAGTGGCGACATCTCACTGTCGCTAAACTCCTCGCTGTTAGGTCATTGCTCCGTACCAATCAGCCTAATTTCGATGATATCCCAATCAAAGAAGGAAAATAGGAGAAAAAATTCGTGTAGGATGGTTTCAGAAAAGAAAGTTGCCGGATTTTGTTTGATGGAATACTTTAGTTTGAGCCGTGCCCCTACCAGGCTTCATGAAGTATTTATTAATGTCTGGCCAGGAAAAAGTAAAAAGTAAGATAACTAAGTTGACATCTTCCCTTATTATAGTGGCAGTGGGGTACAGTATCTTGAATGCACAATTTACTGTTGTGAGAAACTAACCATATTTTCTCTTCTTCTTGCACGAAATTCAGAGCGCAGTTGGTTACAGCACTTCATTGGGATCTATGATTATGGAGCACACCCTTGGGGAATTCACTACACAAACAGTTGAGTTTGAATTCAGAGCGCATTTGGTTACAGCACTTCATTGGGATCTATGATTATGGAGCACACCCTTGGGGAATTCACTACACAAACAGTTGAGTTACCATAATAATACCGTTCTGCAATATACATTGTAGAGACTTCATGTTCAAATGTGGTCACACTGTCTACTGTCAAAGACTTTGCTAGTAATTCAGCAGCATTCACTGTTATTTCGCAAAGATTGGCAGGCACGGCAACTCCGACTTCAACCGACAATACGCTGACGATGGCAAGGTCTACGTCTTAGCAGACAAGCAAAGGACCTTGTTATGTTTATATTATGGGGTGCGAATAATTTTTGGATTTCACTTCGTGCGTTTGAGGTTTGTTGGTCAGGGTTCAAAAAGTTCAAAGTCGGAAAATCTTCATTCAACTAAATTATTACATACAGTTGAACTTAGATTATCCGAAGTAATATGCGGACTTGAAAGTGTTCAAGGATCTACGGTAACGTAGGCCAAGGGGCCCCTTGAGCACGGGGGCCCCGGGGCACTGCCCCGCCTAGCCCTATGATAGCTACGCCACTGGCGATACCGCACAATAAACTTAGTTTCGTTGCGGGCAGTGGCGGGTTGGACCAAGACTGTTTTGGCTTCCCTGGAAAAATCAAATCAAAAATCAAATCAATAGTATCTCCTCTCTCATCCTCCTCTACATCATCTTCCATTTCTAGAATACTGCTGCTATATCATTTGCAAACCGGATACCGTATATGTTTCCCGTTAATTTCAATTATTTCTATTATTCTTTTCAGTTTTGCAGTGGATTTTAAAGATGGGAACAACCTTGCCTTACAACCCTCCTAATTTTTGCTTTCCTTTTGTCACCATTAGGTCCAGCGTGCGGAAAAGAAATTGTTTGGTCGTAGCCAGCTACGGCTAGTTGAGCGCCTGTGTTGGCGTCAGTGTACGAACAGAGGCAGCGGACGCGACCGCGGAAGGCGTCCGGGCGTGGCCCTCAATCAATACGTGTGGCGGCTGCTCCAGCCAGCCTAGCGCCGGCCGCGGGTATTGACTCGCCCGGGCACACGCCGGGCAGGAGCCGCCCACCTCCTTCCAAATAGGCGACTAAATAACCAGCATTCTTCACCTTAATGTAATCCTATAGCCACAATTTACACATCAAATTCCAGTCATGGTGCTACAGGAATGAAAGATACTGAGCAAATTCTGTTGTTATCAAAGATGGTTTTATGTTGTTGTTGTGGTCTTCAGTCCGGAGACTGGTGTGATGCAGCTCTCCACAATACCCTATCCTGAGCAAGCCTCTTCATCTCCACATAAGAACGGCAACCTACATCTGTCTGAATCTGCTTACTGTATCCATCTCTTGGTCTTCCTCTGCGATTTTTACCCCACACACTTCCCTCCAACGCTACACAATTCCTTGATATCTAAGAATGTGTCCTACCAATCTATCCCTTCTTTTAGTCAAGGTATGCCAGAAATTTCTTTTCTCCCCAATTCTGTTCAGTACCTCCTCATTAGTTACGCGATCCACCCACCTAATCTTCAGCATCCTTCTGTAGCACCATATTTCAAAAGCCTCAATCCTCTTCCTGTCCGCACCGTTTATCGTCCATGTCTCACTCCCATACAAGGCAACACTCCATACAAATGCCTTCAGAAAGGACTTCCTTAGACTTAAATCAATATTCGATGTTAACAAGTTTCTCTTTTTCAAGAACGCTTTTCTACCCATTGCCATTCTGCACTTTATATCCTCTGTACTGCGACCATCACTTGTTATTTTACTGCCCAAGTAACAAAACTCATCTACCTCCTTTATTGCTTCGTTTCCCAATCTAATTCCTTCAGCATCACCTGATTTTCTTACACTGCACTCCATTACCCTAGTTTTGCTCTTGTTGATGGTTTTATATGTTGTTCAAATGTTTGTTAAGCTTATGGGACTTAACTACGGGGTCATCAGTCCCTAAACTTACAAACTACTTATCAACTACCTTATACTAAGGACGGCACAAATATCCATGCCCGAGGGGGGATTCGAACCACCGACCGTAGTGGCCGTGCAGACCGTGACTGGAGTGCCTCAGTCCCCTCGGCCACCGCGGCCGGCATGGTTTTATAGATCTTAAATTAAGGCTGTCGCCTTCTACACTCCTGGAAAATGAAAAAAGAAAATCGCACTGACGTGTTTTACACCCCACTTTACATTTGTAGTTTTATAAGTTTTTGCAAACATTTTCTCCAACGCATTGCTCACAATGCTATAGCTGACCGTTAGAAGTTGCATTCTTTAATTTCATACTCATCGTCAAATCGCCGTTATTTGTGCAAATATCTCTGCAACGATGCACGATATGAAAAAAAAAAAAAAAAAAAAAAAAAAAAAAAAAAAAAACAGAATAGAGCGAAGTTGTAGAGAATTTTCCCCTCTACCAATTAGGCTATTCAATTTTCGTGTCAGATGAACGGTTTGTTGCCAATTACAATCATATTACAAACGGCTTTTTTTGGTATTACTACCGTATTTTTTGTCCGAAAAATTTGAAAAAGGGAGGTTCTGGTCCCTGGCGGCCTACAATTATGTGTGCAAAATAATAATCTAAATAATTAAAATTAATAAGAGTGTCTCAAACCATTTTAGAAAAAAATAGGTAGTGGCGAGTTCCAAACCACTGACCTTCAGCTTCATAGACTACCACATTGCCCACTACGATACGGCTAACAACCAGAAGTTGCGTTCTGTAATCTCGTACTATTGATGACAGTTGTTAACTGATGCTAATATGGCATTTGTAGACACTAGATTATCATATATCGTACGAAAGACGACGTCTTTCAATAATTCTTCAGTGCGCCATTGCTTTGAAATGACAACGCGTAAGTTACAATAAGAAAATCAAATACGCAACGCAAGATGTCGTATGCCACAGAGTTCTGGGCGAAGGAATGTCACGTGACATCTGCGAACGGCTGGTTTTCGTTAATTCAATGGAGGGTGTCAAAACTCCGTTATTTTTGCAAATATCTCTCGAAAAAGACGAGATATGAAAAAAACATAACGGAACAAAGTTGTAGAGAATTTTCTCCTCTACAAATTCGTTTATTCAATTTTCGCGTCATATGAACGGTTTATTTGCAATTAAAATTACTTTACAAACGGCTTGTTTTGGTATTACTAAGGTATTTCTCTTCCGAAATATTTTTAAAAAACGAGGTTCTGGTCTCTGGTAGCAAACATTTATGTCTGTAAAATTTGGTGTCGATCGGTTGAACGGTTCGACCTAAAAAGTGGGAACACGTTACAACCAGACAGACATCGTCAAATCGCCGTTATTTTTGCAAATATCTCTGCAACGATGCAAGATATGAAAAAAAAAAAAAAAAAAAAAAAAAAAAAAAAAAAAAAAAAAAAAAAAAAAAACAGAATAGAGCGAAGTTGTAGAGAATTTTCCCCTCTACCAATTAGGCTATTCAATTTTCGTGTCAGATGAACGGTTTGTTGCCAATTAGAATCATATTACAAACGGCTTTTTTTGGTATTACTACCATATTTTTTGTCCGAAAAATTTGAAAAAGGGAGGTTATAGTCTCTGACGGCCTACAATTATGTCTGTAAAATTTGGTGCTGATCGGTTGAACGGTTCGTTTTATAAACAGGGAACATGTTATGGACAGACGGACAGACAGACATACATCCCAAAATCGCCGTTATTTTTCCAAATATCTCTAAAACGATGCAAGATATAAGGAAAAAAAAACAGAATAGAGCGAAGTTGTAGAGAATTTTCCCCTCTACCAATTAGGCTATTCAATTTTTTGTCAGATGAACGGTTTGTTGGCAATTACAAATATATTACAAATGGCTATTTTTGGTATGACTACCGTATTTTTTGTCCGAAAAATTTGAAAAAGGGAGGTTCTGGTCTCTGGTGGCCTACAATTATGTGTGCAAAATTTGGTACTGATCGGGTGACCGGTTCCTCTTAAAAACAGGGAACACGTTACGGACAGACAGACAGACAGATGGACAGACAGACAGACATACATCCCAAAATCGCCGTTATTTTTGCAAAAATCTCTGAAACGATACGATATATGAAAAACAACATAAGACAGCAAAGTTGTAGAGAATTTTCTCCTCTACAAATTTGGTTATTCAGTTTTCGTGTCAGATGAATGGTTAAGCTGTTATTTTCATTTAAATTTCGAGCTGTCAAAAGACGATCGCAAAAGCCCACTTTTAGTGTTACTACCGTAACCTAAAGTGGGCCAACACAATGAATTAGTCAAGCCAGCAGAGCGAAATTTTATTAACATATGCTTGAGGATGTATACAACACGCGATCACTCAGACAGAACCATGCGTTCGGGAGTACAGTTACCAGAATGTGCGAAAATACCTAGGAATTACTATTCAGACTTAATTGGAAAGAACACGTAGATACTATCGTGGGACAGGCGAACCAGAGACTGCGTTTTATTGGCAGAACCCTTAAAACATGCAACAGAACTACAAAAGAAACTGCATACACTACGCTTGTCCGTCCATTTTTGGAGTATTGCAGCCCAGTGTGGGATCCTTATCAGGTGGGTTTGACGGAGGACATCGAAAGATACAGGGGAGACAGCGTTACGGAAATGAAACAGGATCTGGGATGGGAAGCATTACAATAACGGCGCTTATCGCTGCGGCGTGGGCTACTTGCGAAACTCCAATCGCCAACATTCTCTGCCGAATGCGAAAATATATTGTTGACTCCCACTTACAAAGGTAGAAATGATCATCAGAATAAAATACGAGAAATCAGAGCTCGAACAGAGAGATTCAGGTGTTCTTTCTTCCCGCGCGCTATTCGAGAATGGAATGGGAGATATATAGTATAAAGGTGGTTCGATGAACCCTTTGCCAGGCACTTAAATGTGATTTGCAGAGTATCCCATGTAGATGTAGATGTATGCCTGGTGAGTGAAAAGTCGACGCCAATGCCGTGTATACCCCGCTTTCGCAGCAATGCAAGCTGCAGTTCTCCCATGGCGGCGATTGTTGAGGTGTCGAATGTAGTCTTTCCTCTCCGGGGGACACCACCTTGAGGAAGCACTGCCCGTGCGGGTGGAGAGGCTTGCGTATCCACGTGAAGCTGAGGGCTATACCGAAGGTAGAGAACCTACTGCCGGAAAGGCCTCAGCTGATGGATCTGACTAAGCGTGTCCCACAATGTCCCGTCTTCCTTATCCTCTCACAGTCCTTTCCCAACCCAAGGTGTTATGCGATCCGTGCCGAAGGGTGCGTGGCACATGGGTGGATGTGTCTCGAACGGAGCCTCAGAGACCTCAGAGACCGGGCGACCTCCCTGAGTAAGTAGCCTTGCACCACGCGGGGTTATCGTGGTGTGGACCATATAAATCCCCAAATCTCGTGGGACTAAGATGAACACAGAGAAAGAAAGTATTTTAAAAGAATCTGAGGGGCAATCTGAGACCTCAGATACTCAGACATAGGGATCAGGACCGATGGAGTGCACTCCTACTTCTGAATCAGGGTCTAGACCTGAGCAAGAAGTGGGAACTGTAACAGAGAAGTTGGACCAGATTAGGATTAAGGTCTTGTCTGGGGCTCAGAAGAGGAAACTTCTCAAGGAACAGAAGCAAAAGGAAGGAAAAGAATGGCTTCCTAAGCATAAGTGGAGGGAATCAAAAGGGCTTGAGCCCAAGACCCCCAAAAAGAAACTGCCTCAGGTCAAATGGGATACACAGACCCCCTCGACGTCAAAGACAGATGGCAAGAGGGTTAGGGAGGAATCTAAGACTCCCACCTCTCTGGACAAGCATGATCTTAAAAGGCTGAGACAGGAAATAGGAAAACAGACCTATAGTACTGCAGTCTCGGTCTTTAGAATGGCGGTTGTCCAAGAAGGATACCCACTGGTGAGCATCACCTCGCAGCAGGAGCACCTCTTTGAAGAGAATTGGGGGGGGGGGACGCTGGTCCAGGACCCAAATTCAGGAGGGTCTATCTAGATCGCGGTGCCCTCATTTTTGTCTGCGAGGGGGACCACTCAGCAGTATGGCTTAAGGACAAGGTGGCCATGATATCCCCGTGGGAGGATGCGAAGCTGCTGGTCAAGATAGCAACCGAACTCCTGAAGATCGCAAAGGTATCAATATGGGTACCAAAGATCCTTAAGGATGTCCCTCCAAAGACTCTGTTCGAGAAAATAAGGGTTCAGAACCCAAAAGTCTCGGCAGAGGATTGGAGGGCAATTAACCAAAAGGGTGTTCGGGAAGGACGAATCCTGGTGGTGGAGGTCAGAGAGAAGTCCCCGAATACAATGCGAGAGCAAGGCCTGAAACTGTTTTTAGGATTCTCGCAGGTCACTGTCTGGGTAATCAAAGACCTTAAAGGCAATAATGGCAGCAAGATGGGGACTGGAAGTGCTGCAGATAAACCTGCAGCACAGTAAAGGGGCCACTGCTGCCCTTAGCCGTCGCCTGGGGAGACAGGAGGTGGACGTGGCCCTGATACAAGAACCCTATTTATACAAAGAGGGTGTATAGGGCCTCGGTGGTACTGGAGGTAAACTGATTTATGCCAGAAATCTAAAAAACTCCAGAACATGCATTTATGTTAGAAATGGAAAACCTTTCATACCAATGATGGATTTTTGCTCCAGGGACCTGGTGATTATCAGGATGCAGCAATGTGAGGAAGGTACCACGAGGGAAATTGTTTTGGCCTCAGCACACCTTCCTCACGAAGACAGCTCTCCTCCTTCTTTGGAAGTGAGGAGACTGACGGAAACCTGCCATCGGCAAGGTGATGGACTGTTGGTGGGATGTGATGCCAATGCCCACAATCTATCGTGGGGCAGCAAGGACACCAACAGTAGAGGTGAGCACCTTCTTGAATTTCTCCTATCTAACAACTTGGAGATCCTGAATAGGGTGATGAACCTACATTCAGGAATAGTAGACGGGAAGAAGAAATTGACATAACTTTTGGTTCCATGATGATGGGAAGTCACGTCAAACAGTGGCATGTGGTCTTGGAGCCATTCTCATCAGATCACATGTATATTAAATTCAAGGTTGAAATGGGAACCAGACGGACCATGGCCTATAGGAATCCTAGGAAAACGGACTGGGAGACATATAGGAGAGACCTTGACTTCAGCCTATCGGAAATTAAAACTTCGATAAGGAATCCAGCAGAGTTTGAGGAAGTAGCAGAGGCCATAACCTCTGCTATAGTGACCTCATACCAGGACAACTGCTCAATCACCAATAAGTGCACAAATAGGAGTTTCCCTTGGTGGAATAATAACCTGGAAATGCAAAGAAAACAGGTACGAAGACTGTTTAACCTTGTAAGGCGCAAAGGACAATGGGCAAAGTATCGTGAGGCCCTTGTCAATTACAACCTTGCCATCAGACGGGCAAAAGAGGCATCCTGGAAGGTATTCTGTGAGGAAGTGGAGGGCACGGCTGCTCAGGCGAGACTTCATAAAATCCTCACTAGGGTACCAACTAATCCAGGAGGAACATTGAGGAAGGAGGATGGGGAGCATACAAAGACAGCACATGAAACGCTGGAACTGCTCCTCAAGACTCACTTTCGTCAATATACTCTGGGGGATAACTAAGACCAGAATGCGATTCCTGAGAGACAACGGTTCTCAGGTATTCGCAAAGAGGACTGGGATCTGGCCAAGGAGTGTGTCGATTTCAGTATGGTCCGATGGGCGGTGGGAACATTTCAACTGTTCAAGTCACCTGGCCCCGATGGATCTTTCCAGCTCTCCTGCAACAAGCGGGAGAAAATCTTATTAGATTCCTATGCAGGTTATTCAGGGTTAGCCTAGCAGCAGGAATCATTCCCAATGCCTGGAGGGCAGTGAAGGTTGTCTTCATTCCAAAGCCAGGGAGAATTGATCATACCAAGGCCAAGGATATGAGACCAATCAGCCTGTCCTCCTTCATTCTTAAGACATTGGAAAAGCTGGTTAATGTGCATGTTGGAGAAAGGAGGTTAAGTAGGGCTCCTCTTCATTCAAACCAACATGCATATCAGCCAGGTAAATCATGTGAGACAGCTCTCCACCATCTCGTTGGGAAGGTGGAGAAAGCACTACACATTCAGGAAATAGCCGTCTGTATCTTCCTGGACATTGAGGGTGCTTTTAGCAACACAACCTTCGATGCCATGGTTAGGGACCACTATATGTAGGTGGACTAGGGCCATGCTCAGTGGAAGAAAGGTAGAGGCTACCATGATGGATGAAAAAATGGTAATCAACACCACTAGGGGTTGCCCGCAAGGAGGATTCTTTCCGCTTTATTGTGGAATCTAGTGGTGAATGATCTGATTGGAGAATTAAACTCTAGGCAGTACTTTTGCCAAGGATACGCAGATGATCTTGTCGTAGTAATACTTGGCAAATTTGCTAACACAGCGAAGAATATGGCACAAGGTGCACTGGACATTGTGCGAGACTGGTGCAGAAAACAGGATCTAGGGGTTAGTCCTAAGAAGACTGTTGTTGTACCATTCACAAAGAAGCATATAAAACATTCAAGTTGGAATCTAAAGCTTTTCAATGAAGCTCTACCTGTGAAGAGGACAGTGAAATATCTAGGGGTTACCCTAGATGAGAAACTGACATGGACCCCTCACATCAGGAATATTTGCTCCAAGGCAAAAGGTACTCTTGTGAGTACCAGGAGAGCTTGTGGCAAAAATTGGGGCCTGAGCCCCAAGGGTATGCACTGGATATACACCACTGGGATGGAAACCATGCTGGATATGCTCCCATTACACCTTTGGGTCAAGATGGAGGCAGCGGCTGGTGCATACAGACTCAAATCTGGCAACAACTGGAACTCTTTGGGATATCCAGAATCACACACTAAAATAGTGAGTGAGGTAAATATAGGAAAGGTTGGGGAAATGCCAGCCGACTATATTACAACCCCATTCTGCTTCAACAAGCCTTTCAATGTAACAATTAGAAGTAGGGAGCAGTGGGAGAAAATAGTTCGACACCGTACGGGGGATATTGTCTGGTACACTGACGGGTCAAAATCAGACCAAGGTGTTGGGGCTGGAGTATATAGGGTGCAGCCAAGACTGGAGGGCGTCATCTCTCTAGGAAAACTGGCCTCAGTATTCCAGGCCGAAATCACTGTCATCAGGGCGTGTGTGGAGGAGAATTTGCGTAGGTGCTACAAAGATTGTAGCATCTATATCTATTCAGACAGCCAGGCAGCCCTGAGATCACTGGCAGCTCCTGCAACAAGGTCTAAAATTGTTGCAGAATGTCACAGGGTTCTAGTGGAGCTAGGGGAAAGCAATAGAGTAAACCTATTGTGGGTCCCTGGCCACTTGGGGATCAGTGGCAACTAACATGCAGACAGATTAGCCAGGATGGGGGCAGAGACTCCATTTATTGGACCGGAACCTGTCCTAATAATCACCAAGGCAATGATCAAATTGGAGCTACGTAACTGGCTCAGAAGACAGCACGTAGAATATTGCACCAAAGTCCATCAACAAAAACATGGCAAGGTAATGATGCCAAAGCCATGTTTTAAAAGAAGGTCTGCAATCCTGGGTCTGAACAGAAGAGAGATTAGACTCATGGTTGGATTGCTGACAGGCCATGGGAATTTCAAAAAATACCTACATACAATGGGAATAACAGAAGAGGACCCTAAATGTAGGATCTGTGATGACGGTGATGAAACTGCATCACATCTAATCTTCGAATGCATTGCATTGGAGAGTAAAAGGCACAGAACATTTGGGACAACCAGACCCGAAGAAATTGTGTCTAATAAAGAACTGGTAAAGGGACTCCTTGCAATGTTCAAGGGCATTGGTTGGCTTTACTAGACATACAGGGAGCGATACCGCACAATAAACTCAATTTCGGTGCGGGCAGTGGCGGGTTGGACCAACAATGTTTTGGCTTCCCTGAAAAAATCAAATCAAATCTTGTGGAATCGCCTGCCGTCAAATTTCCATCCGGTGCCTCAGATGGTTCAGATTTCGTACCGGTCGTTCAGACCACGTAAGATGACGCTTCATCCGGCCGAAACATGCTGAATGAGGGAAAGATCTAGGAATCGTGCTGGCCAGGGTAGTTGACCTACACCTTGAAGATGACGTTGGGTGGTTCGGTATACAAGTGAACGTCATGTCCTGTTGGATAAGCTATCGCCTTTTTGGTTCCTAAATGCTAGCAAGATGGGTTGAATGATGATTTCAGTGTACCCTGCGCTGTTCAGTGTACACTGAACGATCACCAGAGAAGAACGGTTAGTGTAGAATATGTCTCCCCACATCATGATGCCGGGTGTTGGCCCTGTGTTTCTCTGACATATACACTCCAGATTCTTGCGCTCCCCTCCAAGACTCCACACACGCATACGGCCATAATTGTCAACGAGGCAGAAGTGACTCTCATCAGTGAAGACAACACGTCGCCATTCGTCCTTCGATATGTGTCTGTCGTGACACCACTGGAGGCGGGCTGGACGATGTTGGAGCACGAGAGGAAGACGCCCTTAACGGCACGCATGTTCATGCAGCTGGGTGTGGAAAGCTATACCCTTCCCTGGCCGTTCTCCTCTGGTGATCGTCGAGGGAATAATGCTACATTGAAACCATCATTCAACTCGTCTTGCTACTGTTCATGCACCAACAAGGCTATATGCTTTTCCAACTGGACAATGCACGTCCACATCTGTCCCGTACCACTCAACGTGCTCTTCAAGGTGTACGTCAACAATCCTGGCCAGTATGATCCCCAAATATGCTCTCCATTGAACATGTTTCGGACCGGATAAAAAACGTCATCTCGGCGCGATCTGCACGACAGGCACGAAATCGGTTCTAACTGAGGCACGGGTGGAAATTGCATGGCAAGCCATACCGCAAGACTACGTTCGGCATCTCTACGACAGCCTCCATAGAAAAATTGCAGCTTGCATTTGCTGTCCAAGGAGGATATACACGGAACTAGCGTCGACATTGCTCACCTTCTGGTGACTGTACTCACGTGCGTATGGCTTTGCCTGCGTGATCGTGTGTTGTATACATCCTTAACAATGTTCCAATAAAATTTCCCTCTGCTGGCTCAACGAATTAATGGTGTTCTTTTTTCATTTTCCAGGAGAGTATTTTTGGGCAGGCCGATTGTACAAGAGTCATCGGACCTTATAACACCGACTGAAAAATCCATCTCCTCAAGTATTTCATTGAGAAACGAAGACGGATATGTTTCGTCTGCGAGCGATCAAGCGCCACAACTGGCCGACTCTCTTCCGCGCGTCATCTTTTAGATCGGAACTCCATACCTTATTTGGTTAGACGCAATTCACGAACTAAGCGAACGCGGTCGTGAGGTTATCGATTTTTTAATAATTGAAACATCAAAAATATAGGTGGCATTTTTCCATTTACGCTGTATTTATTTAACTTTATTTTCATTCCGTTACATGAAGAAATGCGGAGTGCATATCGAAATAGCAAAGATATAACTGGTTAAAAGCAAAATGAAACTGTAAGCGGATTATCAATCTTACATCTTATAAAATAGGCGGTATGTGTGTATGTATATATGTATGTTCCACTTCTCCTCCTAAACTACTGGACCGATTTCAACCAAACTTGATACACATGTTCCTTGGTATCAGGCAGCAATCGCTGTCGGGGTAAGAATCACCTACAGTGCCGCAGGAGACATGACGTCATAAACAAAGAGATGCGCGAAAAACTGCTGCGTCAAACGACAATACTGCATATTTCCTCCTAGACCACTGGACCGATTTCAACCAAATTTGGTGCACATATTCCTTATGTGAGATAAGAACTGCTCTAGGAGTACGAACCACATACGTCACATGGTTCAGGAGATATAACATCATGAAAAATAGGAATCGCAAGAAACTGCCACCCCCATGAACTGCAGACATTTCCGAGGTGGGGTGGCTTGCGTGCCTCAACGATGCAGATAGCCGTACCTTAGGTACAGCCACCGCGGAGGGGTATCTGTGGAGCGGCCAGACAAACGTGTGGTTCCTGAAGAGGGGCAGAAGCCTTTTTCAGTAGTTAAAGGGGCAACAGTCTGGATGATTGACTGAGCTGGCCTAGTAACATCAGCTAATGTGGCTTTGACACAAAATTACTGCGAATGGTTGAAAGCGAGGGGAAGCTATAGCCGTTAATTTTCCCGAGCACATGCAGCTCTACTGTATGAAAATATGATGATGGCATCCTGTCGAGTAAAATATTCTGGAGGTAAAATAGTCCACCATTCGGATCTCCGGGTGGGGACTACTCAGGAGGATGTGATCATCAGGAAAGACAATACTGGTGTTCTACGGATCGGAGCGTGGAATGTTAGATCCCTTAATCGGGTAGGAAAATTAGAAAATTTAAAAGGGAAATGGATTGGTTGAAGTTAGATATAGTGGGGATTAGTGAAGTTCGGTGGCACGATGAACAGGATTTCTGGTCAGGTGAGTACAGGATTATAAATACAGAATCAGTTGGGGGTATCACAAGAAGTAGGACTGATAATGAATACGAAAACTACCATGAACGACACAGTGATCGCATTATCATTTCAAGATATATATGAAACCAACACCGACAAGAGTAGTACAGGTTTATATGCCAACTAGCTCTGTCGACGATAAGGAGATTGAAGAAATGTATGAGGAGTTAAAGGAAATTAATCAGACAATTAAGGGATAGGAAAACTTAATTTTGATGGAAGATTGGAATTCGGTAGTCGGAAAAGGAAGAGAAGGAAAAATAGTAGGTGAATATGGACTGGGCAGAAGGTATGAAAGAGGAAGTCGACTAGTAGAATTTTGCATGGGACATGATTTAATAATAACAAACACCTGGTTTAAGAATCACAAAAGAAGGTTATATACGTGGAAGACACCAGGAGACACCGGAAGGTATCAGATAGATTTTATAATGGAAAAACATAGATTCCGGAACCAGGTTTTGAAATGTAAAACATACCCAGGGGCAGATATAGACTCTGTCCATGTCTTACTGGTCATGAACTGTAGGCTGAAACTGAAAAAAACTGCAGAAAGGTAGGAAAATAAGGAGATGGGACTTCGATAAATTGAGGGAACCTGAAGTTCTTAAGAATTTCAGAGGGGGATTTAGGCAACAATTGGCAGAAACGAGGCGAAATAAAACAATAGAATAAGAATAGGTAGCATTGAGAGATGAAATAATGAAGGCAATAGAGGACAAAATAGGTAGAAAGGCAAGACCTACAAAAATCCTTGTATATCACAGGTAATACTAAATTTAATTGATGAAAGGAGAAAATATTAAAATGCAGTAAATGAAAGAGGCAGAATGGAGTACTGACGACTAAGAAATGAGATTGACAGGAAGTGCAAAATGGCTAAGCAGGATTGGCTAGAAGCCAAATGAAAATCTGTAGAAGAATGTATAAGAAGCGGAAAAGTAGACACTGCCTACAGGAAAATAAAAGAGACATTTGGGGATAAGAAAAACAGCTCTACGAATATCAAGAACTCAGATGGAAAACCAGTTCTCAGCAAAGAAGGGAAAGCTGAAAGGTGGAAAGAGTACATAGAGCAGCTCTACAAAGGAAATGAACTTACAATGTTGTAGGAAGGGAATAGGAAGTAGATCAAGGTGAAATAGGAGATACTATACTGAGAGATGAATTTGACAGAATACTGAAAGACCTAGGTCGGAACAAGGCCCCAGGAGTAGATGACATACCCTCAGAGCTACTAAAGTCTCTGGGAAAGCCAGCCATGACAAAACTATTTCACTTGGTGTGCAAGATGTATGAGACAGGCGAAATACCCTCAGACTATAAGAAAAATGTAATAATCCCCATTCCAAAGAAAGCAGGCGCAGACAGGTGTGAAAACTATAGACCCATCAGTTTAATAAGCCATGGTTGCCAAATTTTAACACGAAATATCTACAGGAGAATGGAAAAGATGGTAGAAGCTGACCTCGGGGAAGATCAGATTGGATTCAGGAGGAACGTAGGAACCCGGGAGGCAATACTCACATCATGACTTATTTTAGAAGATAGATTAAGGAAAGGAAAACCTACATTTTTATCCGTTGTAGATGGGAGAAAGCTTTTGACTATATTGACTAGAATACAGTATTTCAAATTCTGAAGTCAGCAGGGATAAAATACAGGAGCCGGCCGCGGTGGCCGAGGAGAATGAGGCGCTTCAGTCACGGTCTGCACGGCCACTACGGTCGGGGGTTCGAATCCCCCCTCGGGCATGGATATTTGTGCCGTCCTAGTTCGTAAGTAGTTCATAAGTAGTTTGTAAGTTTAGGGACTGATGACCCAGTAGTTAAGTCCCATACGCCTTACAAACATTTGAACATTTTTTTTTTTTTTTTTTTAATACAGGAAAAGGAGAGTTATTTACAACTTGTACAAAAGGCAGACCGCAGTTATTAGACTCGAAGGGCATGAGAGGGAAGCATTAGTTGGGAATGGAGTAAGACAGGGTTGTAGCCTTTCTCCGGTGTTATTCAATTTGTACATCGTGCAGGCGGTGAAGGAAAGCAAGGAAAAATTTGGTATAGGGATTAAAGTTCAGGATGAAGAAATAAAAACATTGAGTTTTGCTGATGACGTTGTAATTCTGTCAGAGACAGCAAAGGACCTGGAACAGCAGTTGAATGGAATGGACAGTGGAGAGCGTATACAATGACCATTAACAAGCGCAAAACAAGGGTAATAGAGTGCAGTCTAAGAAATTCAGGCGATGCTGAAGGAATTAGATTAGGTAACGAAACAATGAAGGTGGTAGATGAGTTTTGTTACTTGGGTAGTGAAATAACACATGATGGTCGCAGTACAGAGGTTGTAAAATGCAGAATGGCTGGAAAAGAGAAATTTGCTAACATCTAATATTAATTTAAGTGTAAGTCTTTTCTGAAAGCATTTTTGTGGAGTGTTGCCTTGTATGGGAGTGAAACATGACGATAAGCAGTGCGGACAGGAAGAGGATAGAGGTGAAATGTGGTGCTACAGAAGAATGCTGACGATTAGGGGGGTAGATCGCGTAACTAATGAAGAGGTACTGAACAGAATTGGTGATAAAAGGAATTTTTGGCATACCTTGACTAAAAGAAGGAATCGCTTGGTAGGACACATTCTTAGACATCGAGGAAGTGTAAATGTAACATTGGAGGAAAGTGTATGGGGTAAAAATCGCAGATGGAGACCAAGAGACGCATATTGTAAGCAGATTCGAATGGATGTGGGTTGCCGTTCTTATGAGGAGATGAAGAGGCTTGCTGTGGGTAGAGTAGCGTGGACAGCTGCATGAAACCAATCTCCGAAGATCACAAGAACAACGATTTGAAAGAAATCTGGAGACTTCCTTACACATTCAGGATGTTTAGTTGACAGATGCCTTTCAAGTTTAGACAGTGTTATACATTTGTTGAATAGTGTTTCGAAACAGGTTCTTCCTTAGTGTCCGAGTACTTAAATCCAACTTTCAGAAAATCAAAATTGTAGTTACAAAAATGTTTTAGTCTTCTTGATATTTTGCTGCTGCTTGGGCTTGGCACTGATGTACTGACTGCTTGACTAATTACAGAGTCTGATGTGGAAGTTCCTTCGTCACTTGGCAGTTTCATTTTGCAGCAAGTCCCGGTCCTTAACCAAGTATCCATATTGAGGTGAAGTAGCAGTAACTATGCATACACAACCGTACGATACAACACACAACCTCTAACTATACTCCTTTTGCCAAATTGAAACAGAGCAGTTATACAATGTGACGCACTGAGCTTCCCCACAAGAGGGTAGCACACAGCTTGATGACATGTACACTAGGGCGGATAAACTGAAGGTAAGGTGTCTGTACAGAAAGTGGGTTAGTACATGTAATACTTTGTAAATGAGGTATAAAAATGAAATTAAAATCTGCAGTTCCTTCATGGCTTCTGTGACACAAAAGGTTTAGTTCAATTTTGAGAAAAATTGTGTGGTTACACCTTGAGCTGCCAGCACTGTGGCGCAGTCTTTTGGGGTTTACCATCCAGCCGCATGCAGACACGCAATATTGTTGATCTTCAACATTTAAAAAGAAAGAGAAAAAGAAAAGAAAAAACCTAGCAGTACATTTTAGCTGTTCCTTTTGATGCAGATTTTGCCATGACAGAATGCTCCATTTCCTTACAAGTGACGCAGGATCTATAGGGCTTATTTCATCTTTTACTCGGTGCCGTTAGCAACTACCAAGTGAAACCCTTGAACTTACCTATAATTTTTATCTTGTCTCAGACTGCCGGCCGCGGTGGCCGAGGGGACTGAGGCGCTTCAGTCACGATCTGCACGGCCACTACGGTCGGGGGTTCGAATCCCCCCTTGGGCATGGATATTTGTGCCGTCCTTAGTTGTAGGTAGTTCATAAGTAGTTTGTAAGTTTAGGGACTGATGACCCCGTAGTTAAGTCCCTTAAGCTTAACAAACATTCGAACATTGTCTCAGACTCTCAAAGGGCTTTCGAGGCCCAGTGTCAGGCTACTAGTGGCTAGCAAGTGGGCCACGCCCTGTAGGGTGGGAACTGCTGTGTCAGAAGATTTGTTGAGGAATTTAGTATTATAGTTGTACCATATGACATGAGTAACTTAAAGTTATTTATCCTTGGCAACGTAACTGCAAAAATTATTTTTGAAATACACACATTAGCTTCAGGTAGTTGCAGAACAGTTAGTAAATTAGATCATTTGTATCTACACAAGATGGTGGTAATGCAGCAGCAATTTTTAGTGTAAAGTAGAAAAGTGTGTAAAGTCTTGCTCAGGATAGAGTAGGGTGGAGTTTTACATCAAACCAGTCTCCGAACTGAAGACCATAACGAAAACTATTTTAAAAAAACATTATTTCATTGGTTTTTCTCTACCACATTAACCATTTAATATATTCTCATTACATGTTCACTTATGATAATACCTTTTCGAACGCCCACCTCCTTCCAAATAGGCGACTAAATAATCAGCATTCTTCTCCTTAATATAATCCTATAGCCACAATTTACACATCAAATTCCAGTCATGGTGCTACAGGAATGAAAGATACTGTGCAAATTCTGTTGTTATCGAACATGGTTTTATAGATCTTAAATTAACTGCATGACAGATGTAGTTTGCAAAGGTTTGGACACATATTTTTTTTATTTAAAAAAATATTTTTGCAGAATTGATTAAACTTATTATTATGCTGAAAAAAAAGTGTGGCATTTTTTGCCAGCAGAAAGTTAAACCCTAATCTTCTTCCAATTTTGGTGCTCTATACTGACGTAAACGAATTATTAGGTAGACTAACCATTATTATTGCATTGAAATGTCACACAATATGGACAAATCAAATTAAAATTACTATATGAAGATTATTAATTTCACGGTTATTAAAATCATACACATATTTAACATGTTGAAAGTGAGCTTATCAGCAAGGTTTATTTTTCAAGTAGGGAGGGACGATAGACACGAACTCTGAACTGTGACCCCGTCCAGAATCGAACCCACGATACGCTCCTGACGGTATTGAGCACTAAATTAGTTACTGTTCTTTTCTGGCCTCCGAATCACCTTCTGCGGTGTGATATTGTACACAATTTTGAGCGTGCAGAATATCAAACAAACATCAACATCACAAAGTAAAACTGATGATACTTCATCGTTCATCGGTAGGCAGGCCTACAGTCTTGCATTGTACAATGACGCTTGTTTTGCTTTCAGTTGCATTAAATTTTACTAGTTTTATTCCTCTCATTCAGCAAGAACGTAGTAATAATTACGCACTTGAAAGGTAAGTATAAATATTCTTCATAATAGTGTGGTACTTTCAGCATCAATAAAACATAACTTTTAAAGATCAGTGAAAAAGTAAAGCTGCAATTATAGTGTTATGTGATTTACAGGTACATGAATGCCGGACAAAATTCCCGTGAATATCCTCAATGTTGCATTCAGACGTCTATAACCAAATATACTATCGTCGTTGCATTCTGGCATTTACAGCATCCAGAATATATCACTTTTTAACTTTTCTGACAAAAATGAAGGTAGATTTATGGCTCGCTTACAAAGTATAAACAACTGAGTACTGTAGTAGTTTCATGGGAACATTCTCAGCGTCCACGTTCGAACGTCCATGGCTAAATAAATATTCATCATACACACATCAGAAAAAGTATCGCATCGTCACGTTTCATGAACCTTTACAAATGTTCAAATGTTTGTTAAGCTTAAGGGACTTAACTGCAGGGTCATCAGTCCCTAAACTTACAGACTACATATGAACTACCTTATATTAAAAACGACACAAACATCCATGCCCGAGGGGAGATTCGAACGCCCGACGGGGAACGGCCTTGTGCATCGGAGCATAGTGCCTAAATGCGCTCGGCCGCTCTGCCGCGGCGAACTTAACATAAAAACGGAATAGAGATATACAAAAACAACGTTTCAGTTCTCTTTTTTGTTCATGATAACAGAAATTGACTAACGGTACAACAATAATCTAGACGTTCTGAATTTGTGTTCCAGGTGACAGGATACATGAGTACCCTAATAGCCTACCTGTTAACATGACCTCTTCCACTGATGATGTGGCATAGTGTCCACGAGATCGTCAAGGGGCTGTTGGACCAGATTGTCCCGTTCCTCAACGGCGATTCGTCGTCTCGTCCAAAAACAGTCCTTTTCAATACATCCCAGACATGTTCGCAGGGTTCATGTCTGGAGAACGTGCTGGCCATTCTGATCTTGCAGTGTCATTTTAATGAAGAAACGCATTGACAAGATATGCACGATGAATGCGAGAAATGTCGTCCATTGAGACAAATCTCTCACCGAAATACTGCCGATATAGTTGCACTATTAGTCAGAGAAAATCATTCCTGTACTGTATAGCCGTTTGGCCACCAGTGGCGTACAGTGGCCCCACATAATGCCACCCCAAAACGTCAGGGAACAACAACCTTGCTGCATTCGCTGGATGGTGTGTCTAAGACGTTCAGGTGACCAGGTTACCTCCAGTAATGTCTCCAACGATTATCAGGTTGAAGGCACTGCGAGTGATACCAATCCTGACAAGTTCATAAGTCTCCTGTTCGGCCCTTCTGTATCACTCTGCATCGTGTCTAGTGGTCAAAAGAGGACCTTGACATGGACGTACAGTTTGAGATGAAACACGATTGCTGCACGAAAATCATTAGTCGGAATGGTGGAGTTCCTCTCAGGGTTCCTCCGAACTGAAATCCGTAAGTAGCGGTTATTAGCTAATGTGGTAGCCTTTGAGAGGCCAGAACAAGTCAAGTCATCATCTGTGGTTCTTTGTCCGTTATATCAAATATTTCCCTAAACCGCCCATGCTTGTGATCGTAAAAATGTGTACTGTAAAAAAGGATCAGGTTCTGCCAAACTTTCGGTTTCGTGGAAATGAGTGTTGCTAGGAAATCTCGGTGATCGGCATCACGGGCTCTGCAAAAGGAGAACTGGGCGAGGAACGCACTATGGGCTGCCCTGTTCATCCGCTGCAGCAGGCTGCACTGGCCACCCAGAAGAGTATGCTCGATGACCGAGAGCCTTCCGGCAAAGTCACTGTTCCGTGCTGTGGTTTTATATGGAAGGGGACATGTGGACATCGGAGAATCAGTTGAGACGGCTGGTCTTCTGTTTGGTAGAATCCGCAGCGAGTGGAACCTTTTTTTTTCCACAGGAAATACGATTCTGGGCGCTTGTACGTTGTTGTTGTTGTTGGTTTTATTAGGCGACTAAACAGCTAGGTCATTGGTCCCCTGTTCCTAGCTAAGAGTCCGCTGTGGCGCTTGTACATTTTCCCTCATGCGAACGGCGGAAATAAGTGTGATTCGCCAGGACGTATGTATCTGTAGACAAGGTCCGCTGAGGACAATGTCAGCGCCTAATAATGGTACAGTGTGCCCTCCGCCACGCACCTTACGGTGGATTGCGGAGTATGTATGTAGATGTAGATCTTACTGGCTGTCGCGCAAAATGGAATCGCGGCGACTGGTCAGCAAGTTGAGGAGGTGGATCTTTGGTGAGAAGAGTTAGCCACACCGTGGTAGCAGAAGAGAGATCTCCACGAGCCGTGGCGGCATTCGGCTGTGTTCTAGGAGTGCTCCACCAGTGTGGCAGCCTTAGTAAAGTTTTTGATTGTGCCAGATTATCACCTGATATCTCTGTTCGTTGGGTGCTACTTATCATAAAGTTCCGAGACTTAGGTGAGTCTGTCTTGAGCCCTGGTAATGCACTGGTGACCAGTAGCTCTTTCAATTTGACGAATCCGTGTTCATCACCTACAATACATTTTTTGTGTCTGAACACGAGCTCTGAGACATTTGTTTCATCCTTGCAGGCTAACCGCTCAAGTGTACGAACTGTCCTTGTGGTGAATCGCAGAATTGTGAGTTATTAATTGACAACAAGCTCCACTAAGACTCACGGCTCTATTTATTTAAGAAAACACCATCCCTTAAAGGCCTGCAAAAATAACTATTTTGTTACGGGACTGTCAGACTTCGGCGCAACCTACTTCCTTGCTACCAGCACCAACATGGCGCCGCTTGCTGATCACTCATTGGTAATGTACCGTAGCAATTCTGCTATAAAATCATTGGGTATCGTTCATAGAGTCCATGATAACAGCAGTTTGTTGGGCTAACATTTGTCTTAGGTTTCCAGAACTTGCTGATTCCTAATTGTAATTCTGTTGTATTAGTTATTAAAGAACCAGCCAATATTTGGTAAACCTCGAGCCCGAGCCATGCTCTCTGCAGAGCTTAAGAATATCAGCAATTCGGTAATCATGTCTATGACCCTTGTCCAACATATGATACCAATAATAAAAATGTAGATGGGGTAAACTATTTTTATCCACCCTATCATCATCTTAATTTAATGCAAGTTTATTTGTGTCTCTTTGGAGGGGTTCTTAGACAAGGATGGCAGGTAGATTAATGATGCTCATTAGATTCACTCTATATGCAATGCTTAGTCAAAGATACCATCTAAATCGCAGTCATATCATTTATCCAATACAATGGTCATTCTGTACAATAAGCAGGCCATTTTTTAACTTATTTAAATGGCAGTCAGATCGTATATCCAACAAAGTGGTCACTCCATATGAGAAGCAAACTATATGTGTTAGGTCCTGCGATCTGCAGGAAAGATAACAACTCCTCAAATTGCCAACAGTTTGTTAAAGAAAAGAGCCTTCTGGGCCTACAACAACACATCACGAAAACACATAGTCACATAGGGTACAGATGGGCAATCTGCTGCTGAATTGATTCAAAGAGCCAGATCTTTCTAAGGAGTGAGTGATGGATAAATCCGAAAAAAAAAACAGTGTTAGTTCATCGGATCCGAAAAGTCCCTCTGGTGGCAGCAATGAGCTGCGTAAGCACCCCTTGCCACATGCTTCATAAATTTCCTAAACCCCTTGCCACATGCTTCAGAAGTTTCCTAAGCTACAAAATAAATGTGGTATAGACCATGTGCAAGTATAAAATTGCAAAAAATGAGCGCCTAAACACATGCAGCGCCTCCGCGCTGCGAGTCGAGAATTGGTGAGTCGAGAGTCAGTACGTCACACTAGCAGCATGAATCAGTGCGCGTGCAGCTCCCAAATTCCGCTGGCTGGCTGCTCCTCACGACTCCGGCGATAGAGGCGATCCGACCGCCAACTGAGTAGATGAGTTAACTGGGCACCGGTTCACCTCTCTCCACCACTCTCCCGACTCCACTCGCTTGCGGAGCCGCCCGTGTGGCGCGCTGCTCACTGTTCCCCCACCCCCCACTTCTCTGGCGAACCGCATGGTGTGAACAAAGCGACTCCGCGCATCTCTCTGTTCTCTCAACTCCTGTGTTCTGATAAAGCTTGTAGCTCGCTTACAGGAACGATCATCTGGAGCAACAGAAACCATCATATTGGCAAATGTCCTATTCCGAATAGTATTCGAGATGAAACGCATTTATTTAATGTTATGTTTTTTTCTTAATAGCAGGAAATCTGCATTCTGTAGCAAAAGCGCGTTACAGTACAAAATTAAACTAAATCCTACTCCATTTTTCTTGAAGACATGTAGTTTGCATGAAGGGAGCTAGAGAGACAATCTTGTGCAATATGCATTCTCTGTTGCTTAGATTTTGTAAGCCCATATCACGCAGTTTCCTGATTTGATAGACAGGTGTCCTGTAACAAATTATGTGTCTTTTATGCATCTAAAGTATTTTGGCACGTTGAAAATGACTATATAATCGAATAACAAAGAAAATAAGAATGTGCATTAATGTTTTCTGTCTCCGAAACCATTCAGTTTCAGGAATGTGTCCATTTGAAATTTTTGCTGCTGACGTCAAATCCTTGACAGTAACAACAAACTTCTTTCCCAAGAGAAACAGAACACTAGGATGTCAAACGAGAGGTATCTAATATTACGTTTCTGAGTAAAATATCTTGCTATGATGTTTCATTACGAATTTAATGTTTGGTACAGCGGGATGTGTGTGTTTGCAATTAAGGATAAAATATATTGGGAAGAACTTAAAAAATAATTTGCCTTGCTCTGTATAGAGAATATATAAAACTTTGCACAAATAACAGGTGAAAGGGTTGTAGTTACAGGAATTAAAATATAAGATGGAAGGGAAATCGTACCAGCAACTGCAAAACAGAATACAGGAGCCCAGAACGCTACCCCTGTACTACGCCGACTGTAAGAGTATCACCACAGTTATTTACCTAATTATTTCATTCGGTAAGACTCTCTTCGAACATAATCAGTTGTTGATGGTTTGTACTCACAAAAGAAAAACTCATTGACGACATAGTCTAAAGTATCTATACTCGTCGTCGTATTTTCGAAGAATTTGCCTGGAGATCTTCACAGTCGTTTTTTCATATTTGAAGTTATGAATGAAATAGTCCACAAACATTTCTCGCTTTGTAAATTTAATGGACATTACTCTTTTGACGCCTTATTTCCTAAATTAAATAAAACTTTATTGTTTACTCTGGAGCTATCATTATTTTACTGTTTATGGGTGACAGACTTTAGTTTTTAGAAACAAGTGATCGGTTATAGCGGCCCTCTTGTAGCGAGAAGCTGTTGCACTCACGTAGGACACCCAGTCATGTCGCCGAATGTTGCTGCTTGTAGCTGCCATGTCGCGTCGCTGAATATTGCGTGCTGTCATTCGCTTTTGTCGCTCACGTAGTACGCTGCATTAGTGCGCATGGCTATTTTGCCACGGCAGTTGCCACGTCCTGCATGGACCTCTCGCGCTATCACGTTTCATTCAACTCGTTCAAACTCGTAAATTACTCACTGTATAAATATGGAACTAGTATGATTTTATTCTGCAAAATATTGTTTTTTTTTTTTTAATGAAAGTATAAAAATAATAATTTTTTCCTTTTTCCAATTATTTCACATGCAAAAATATTTAAATTCTGTTTTAATATTTTTAATTTTTAATGTAGATGTAACTAACGAATTTTAATTCTCGATACTACTAACGACTTACAATAAAATTATTACTTTTCTTTCTTCTTTCACAATATGGCCAAATCAGATAAAAGTATAGTGACATAAAATGAATGTAACATTGTTTTACGTTTTTTATCAGTTGGTGAATCGGTGAGCCATGAAAAAGAACTAGTTCATCCCAGTGAGTGACTATTTCTGATCCGATCTCTGAAAAGATCAGTTTTGCCCATCTCTGACGCGGGGACAACAAACATCATGTACAATAATGGAACAAATAAACAGAAAATAAACTATTACATGTGGCGCTAGGCCAAGGGAAAACAACTACACTACAGAGAAAACTACGCGGCGGCAGCTGGATCCAGCTTAGGAGCGGCCAGTGGCTGAGTATGCACTGCCCTCCACACTCCTTCGGTGCGCTTATGAAGCCGGCATCGGTGGAGGCCTACAACTGGTTACTGCGCTGTCATTGGCTGGGCACTGTCACATGGTGGACCGTAATGTGGTGCCACATACAGCGCTGTTTCTTTTGCTGTTGGCCGCTGTTTATGTGATTACGTGTGAGCGCCTACGAAAAGGAGCTCAGCAGCCTGCCTTGGCTGCCTGTTATGTGGGAACTGTATATGGTCACGGGCTGCCACAGTAATATATATATATATATATCGCAACAAGATTGTTCATCCAACACAGTGGTCACTCCATACCAGAAACATGACTTTTCTTTTATTTATTTACCCTTAGATTGAACACTTCCTTCAACATCTGGGAACTTCCCATGATGTGAGTCCCTCCTGACACAAAGTAACAATGTGGATACAATCAAACTTTGTAACTGAACTTCCAGGCGTGGAAGAACTACGCCGGCCGCGGTGGCCGAGGTGACTGAGGCGCTGCAGTCACGGTCAGCACGGCCACTACGGTCGGGGGTTCGAATCCCCCCTCGGGCATGGATATTTGTGCCGTCCTAGTTCGTAAGTAGTTCATAAGTAGTTTGTAAGTTTAGGGACTGATGACCCCGTAGTTAAGTCCCATAAGATTTACAAACATTTGAACATTTTTTTTAAGAACTACAGTCAACACAATCAGTGTACTTCCTTCCTGGTGTTATAACCGTAGTCATCCACAGGAGAAGGGCAAGAGGGGGAAATTTCCCTCCCCCCTGGCACATGGTGTGAAAAAGCTTCATTTGTTACAGGTTTCACCATACACTGTGTAAGTAGGGTTAATTAAATTGCTTGTCACTTTTTAATGCTATTTGCATTTCAGCCAACGATGACTCAGCATAGCCCCACAGCTAAGTCAAATACAAAGTGTGAGGATACAGGGTTTTAGGTTAGTAACCTCTCTGGTAAGTTTTGGCCGAACGATAGTTATCGTTGGCGTGCAGCGAGAGCTGCTGGCAACAATGCTTAGGTTGGAATGTTCTTTGTTTGTTGTCCGGGGTGCGGCAGTCTCCCGCCGACCGCAGAGCGAGGCGGTAGCATGTCAGCAGTGAGTTCGTAACCTGCGTTTAGTGGTGGCTAAAGTTTTTGGACTGGCAAACGAATACGATAGGCTATTTTTTGAAGTGTATTTTTGCTGGTGATGGAGGAAATCTTAATATGGTCGCAGTTTGCAACGTGTTGCAAAAAAAAAAAAAAAAATGCAAACAAACCGCAATAAACAGAAAAGACGAACGAAATTGTCTAGCAATGGCTGCCTAAACGAAGGCAGTTGTCATATGTGATTTTTATTTCGTGAGTTGGTATGCGAACCAGATGAGTGGCGTAATTATTTGCGAATGCTCCTCAGATATGCGTAAAGACACTAGTATAAGGAGATCAGTTTCTCCACGTGAGCGACTGACAGTTACATTAAGATTCCTGGTCACAGGAAGGACCTACAAAGACCTCGAATTTTCAACTGTAATTTCTAAAGAAGCATTGAGTGAAATCATCCCCAACTCTTGTGGAGGGCTACATTTTTATCCATTGACGTTGTAACGGTCGCTGACAATACTATTCTGTGTTCTAAACTTGTGAAGCTATTTACGCTGCCCCGAAGAATGATTTCATTAAGGCAAGTAAAGTAGGCCTACCTGCTGACAAGACACAAATAAATAGTCGGTATTTTCAGTTCTCAGCCATTTTCATCCACTGTCAATATAGTAAACACATGATAAAAGTATACACTGACACAGATTTGCAGCGATGTCCTGTCCACACGTTCCAACTTGTCTCCGCAGATGTGATTTAAACCCACAGATTTGAGTAATTTTGCTCAAACCCCCAACTCCAACTTCCAGGTTTGCGCACATCTCATATCTGCGCAACTGAGCTGTCCACACGCAACGATTTGCGAGGTGTGCGCAGACAGATCGTAGCGTGTGGACTCGGCTTTAGAAGAACTTAACCGTCGACTATGCAATAATAATTAATTATTCTAAAGGGGGAAATAATTTAGTCTTTTGTTCACATTGTGGGTCCTGACTGGCAAGAGAAGTGGTTAGAGATTGGTTGGCAGTATAGTAATTTAGGCCAACCTGATAGTAAGTCTTGGAGAGAGGAAATTGCGATCTTGAAAGGATATGAATTTGTTTAAGACACATGGAATGCATGACGTCCACTGCTTGTAAAGATAAAATACGTACGTTAGCTGGCCTGTATTTGTACTGGTAACTTCTATCAGGCATGAGTAGAAGTTTTATGTAACGAGTAGGCAGCTAACCAAACTAATTCCGCATACTAGAACGTGAAGAGTTAGTGACTATTGTGTGGTAGTAGGTTTACGAAAGTTTTGTCGTTTTGCTCGTCCGCGAGGATGTGGTCTTCGTCAACATGACAGACAACGTGCCGTAGGTAGATCTGCTCCAATACATTTGAGAGGCCCAGCAACAGACTGATGGGGCTGTAGCAGATGGGCAGTAGCTGATCCTTGCCCAGTTTAGGTACCGCCACTACCTCTGCATACTTTAATTGGAGTGGGAAGCTGTGGGTGCAGAATATGGGGTTAGAAACAGAAGCGAGGTAAGCAGCAGCCAGGGCAGCATTTTCTGTAGAAGAGCAATTTCGACTTCGTGTCCATGTGCCTTCTTAGGTTAAGGACTTCGAGTACTCCTCAGCGTTTGTGTCTTCAATACCGGCTGACGCGACCACAACCAAGTCCTCCGGTAACAATGACCCCCGCAGAAGAACAGACGTCTGGAGGACAGAAGACAACACACCACTGTGTTTCCACTGTAGGCGCCCTGGCCACGTTGTACGTTACTGCAGAGAGAGAAGGCGAATATTCGACAATTATTTTGCAGCAAGACGTCAGCCATCAGAGCAGTTCCATCCAAGGCAATCACCTACTGATGAGTTCAGTCGACCTATGGGAAGAAGCCCATAGCTGTACCCTAGACGCGCCGCAGCCGTTCACCGTCGCCGTACGGATGTACCAGCCACTCCCTAGCCGCCGCGCCCCGGAAAACTAAGCGAGGCGACCATCTACGAAGGTGAGGCCGCCACAGATGAAAATCCTCCATGGACGACAGTCGCTAAGATGTCGGGAAATCTCATCGACGTCATAATCGACGGCCAACCAGTCCGGGCACTTGTTGATTCAGGAGCGTCTTTTTCTGTACTGTCGGATAATTACCGCTGCACACTAAAGAAGTCAATGTTCTGTGATACGGGGGCAACTGTGCTGAAGGTCGCGAATGGAAAGTACGTCCATCCAGCAGGAACTTGTGTCGCAAGAATAAACATAAACAACAGGACCCAGCCGTTTGAATTTATCGTGTTAACAGAATATAGTCACAATGTCATCCTCGGATGGGACTTCCTTCAGGCATCCCAAGCTATCATTGACTGTGGAAGATCTGAGCTGCAAATTGAAGAGGTTGTTCCGCCGGATACACGTAATATAGAATTTTCTGGGAAGTTATTCGTCATTGACAATGTGACGATACCGCCGTTGACAATGAGGAGAGTTGCAGTCACAAACACAGATGACAGGTTAAACTGTGAAGTTCTTGATGATAGTAAAAGTTTTATCAGACTCACAAAAGAAATCTACATACCAACGGCTATCATAAGCATTACCGGTGGTCAAGGAGAGATTTGGATCACAAATTGTCACGAGCAGTCACAACTTATCCCCAAGGGAATGTGTATCGGGACAGCTGAACCAAAGACGGTGAGCTCAATGTCATCAATGACCTGATGTTAGTACAGAAACACACTGGAGGAAACAAACGTGGAACTGCCAATAGGGCCTGGACTGACCAAGCAACAACGCCAGCGGGTGTTAGGTATACTACGCCAATTTTCGGGTGCATACACACCTCAGCAGGAGAAAATTCAGACGAAACGGCCCACGATAAAGCACCGTAACAATACTGGGGATCATCCGCCAATTGGCCAGCGTTCGTATAGAGTGTTCCCATCTGAAAGAGGAATAATTCGGGAGGAAGTGGAGAAGATGTTGTGAGATGACATTATTCGACCTTCAGAGAGTCCTTGGTCGTCTCCGATGGTCCTCGTAAGGAAAAAGGATGGCACGTGGCGATTCTGTGTCGACTATCGGCGGCTGAACAGAATCACAAAGAAAGATGTCTACCCATTGCCGTGCATTGACGACACCTTAGACTGTTTGAAAGGAGCTCCATACTTCTCAACTATGGACATGCAGACAGTTTACTGGCAAATCGAGGTTGATGAAGCTGACAGGGAGAAGACGGCTTTTATTACTCCTGACGGCCTCTATGAATTTAAAGTAATGCCGTTTGGATTATGTAATGCTCCAGCCACATTCGAACTCGTGATGGACAACTTGCTTCGACACCTTAAGTGGACGACGTGTCTCTGCTATTTAGATGACATTGTCGTTTTCTCGAAAACATTTGAAGAACATTTGAGTCGCCTGTCACCTGTGTTGAAGTGTGTTCAGACTGCAGGTCTCCGCCTCAATCCAAAGAAGTGCCTCTTCGTTGCCAAAGAGATAAAAATCCTGGTGCACCTAGTCAACGGAGATGGTGTCCGTCCTGTTCCAGATAAAGTAGGGGCAGTCACAGAATTTCCAACTCCTCAGCACATTCGTGATGTGAGAAGTTTTCTCTGGCTGTGCTCATACTACTGACGTTTCAGGAAAGGATTCTGTAACAAGGCCCGTCCATTACAAGAACTTCTGCAGGGAGACGCCTAATTTTACTGGGTTGAGACAAAAGAAAGAACTTTCCGTGCACTTAAGGAGGCTCTAACTTCCGCACCAGTGCTAGCCTTGTACGACGAGAATGCAGAAACGGAACTTCACATAGACGCCAGTGGTTATGGGATTGGTGCAGTTCAGGAAGGTGCTGAAAAAGTAATAGCCTATACGTCAAGAGTACTCTCAAAGTCCGAGATAAACTACTCTACAACTGAAAAAGAATGTCTCGCAGTTATCTGGGTATTTATTCGGCAAACCACTCATCATCGTGACAGACCACCATTCTTTGTGTTGGCTTACTAGCTTGAAGGAGAAGGACCGTCAGCGGTATAACGACAAGCACCAACCTGTTGTGTACAGTTCAGGAGATCTGGTATGGGTTTTTACCCCTGTACGGAAGGTTGGACTGTCAGAAAAGTTATAGAAGAGATACTTTGGTCCGTATCGTGTCATACGCCGCCTGTCAGACATCACATACGAAGTTGAGGATTATGAGCCGTCGTGGAAACATAAAAAACGAAGAGATATTGTTCACGTTCTACGCATGAAACCTTACTACGATCCTGAAGAGCAGGTAGACGACAATGGCTTCTTGTTCATGGACTCTAAGGATGGTAATGTTCCTGATGAAGCCACGACAGGAACGTCTGTCATCGATAATCGTGGAGAAGGGAAGGATTCTCTTGAACTGTCATACAGAGGACCCATGACACGGTCAAGATCCAGGACATTGCAGCTGGCTCCACAGGGATCATAACAGCGGGTCGCTGTTTCTCCAGGAGAGGGAGCAATGCCGCGAGAGACCATGAACAGCGACTGCCGGCGTGGCGCAGGAAATAGCGTCACGGACTGCGGTGCTGAAGGTCGCCAGTTCAATCCCGCCCACCGGCAGAAAAATTTATTTCTTTGTAGTTATCAATTCCAGAAGTCAAGCCTACTCCCATTTCAACGCGACAATATCGTCACCGTCGTCTGGCCGCCTCAAGTACCAGGGAAGGCGCTCATAAATGAGGGCGGCGTGGGCGGCATCCAGTATATCTTCGACTGGTGTGAAGGCCGCCTCGAAGGTATCAGCAAGAGCGTCGGCCTTCGTGTTCGGCTCACACACAGACATGCTGTTGACCAGCAGTAGCGTGGTGCGTTGAAATCGTCGGAGGAAGTGCTTAGTCGCCTTCGACGCTGACCCATCTTCAAGGCGCAGAATGGCGACCCTTTGCTCCATTCAGCATTCCGGTGAGTTTTGACAGCAGCTTTGATCTCCCGGCGCATACGATTGAGTAGGCGCTGGAGATCAGGATTTCTCTTCAGCTGCCAATCGTGGTATACCCGGTTCTTCTCTATGAGGGCATTGAGGGTATCCGGAGGCAGTTGTAGAGTGCGATCAGGTGGTGCGCGGAGTGTAGGAGGCGTAGAAACTCGCGCTGCTTCGATGGCCGCTTCGGTGAAGTCGAGCACCACTGCATCCACTCCGACGTCTTCAGGAGGCGGCGCAGAGGCAAATTTCCGGAGACTTCATCTGCAAACCGGTCCCAGTTTATCCCACGTAAGTTGATACCTCCATGGGAGTGTTGCATAACATTGAGGTTGACGTCAAAAATCACCGGTACATGGTCCGACGAGAGGACGTTTCTGGTGGAGGCATATATGTGATGGGGAATGTCTTTCACCACGGCGAATGACAATAGGTTGTTCACGTGCAGGGAAGATATTGGGGTCGTAGGGCCCCACAATGATGGCATTGTGCCTATTAGCCACTTGGAGGAGACTTCGACCATTGGTGTTGGTGTATCTTGAATGCCAGGTGGTGTGTTTGGAGTTGAAATCTCTGGCGATGCAGCGCGAACAGGGCATCAAAGTCAGCGTGATTCATGCGGTGTTTCAGTTGCTTGTACACTGACACGAAGGCAACGCCGCCGATTCACGTGTGGACAACGACGCCAGATGCTTCCAAGGACATCAGCTGGGGAAGGACGATACCATAGTGGCGAAGGCCATTCGTGATGTAGATGGCTGTTCCACTTCCTTAGTATGTCCCGGCGATAGCACATGTAGTTAGCCGCCAGTACATCGACTTCAGGTTTTAGCTTGATCTAGGCAGATGTCCACGGCTTCGTCATGGAGAAATTGGCGGAATTCGCCAACTTGGGTGCGGACGCCGTTAGCGTTCCACATGGCGATGGTAAGGCCTCTAACTCCGTCCATTGTCGGCAGGTGCGGGGTCGGGGGTGGAGGCTGCCTGGGAAGGCGTCAGGGCTGCAGTGGTAAGTTGCTGCAAGAGAACCTCAATGAGCCTTGTTGCGCTGATCATGAGGGCCGTCAGTTGTGCGATGAGGCCTCGGAGGTCGGTGGGTGGCACAGGAGTGACTGCCGGGGTGCTGAAATCGGTAGTCGTTGGTGCATCGCCAGAAGGGCCCTCAGGTAGTCGTCCATGGTCGGAGAGAGCTGGTTGACTTCAGCAGCTCGACGTCGATCACGATGGCTCGACTACTGTGGGGGCTGAGGAGTGGCAGCAGTAGGTTCTTCAGTAGGCTGACCCCTGCCCAGGCAGCGGTGTGGCGTTCACAGGGGGTGTCACCGACGCCGATACCGACGAGAATCTTCAGTGCGTGTGGGCGATGAGCCTCCAGCAGCAGCAGCAAAGGTGATGGCAGGGCGAGCTGGAGCAGCTTTCTTTGTGAGTGGCGCAGGTAGTTCTCCTCATTGGCGGGAGATGGCCATCTTCCAGACTTCGCATGTGGCTGCTGCCACAGAATGCACAGGTCAGGGATTCAGTGCGGGCAAGTGTGCAGTCGTGGCCCCTGTGGTTGCCAGCACATTTTACACACTTGTCTGCCATCTAACAGTGATGGTCAACGTGGTTTATGCCCTGGCAACGGTAGCACTGCACAGGGCCCCTGGCCGCTCTTGGAATGGAGGTTTTCAGTCCGAACCACAACGTTGGCAAGTCTTGTCAGCTGGAACAGCTTCCTGTTTTCTGCAGTGTCGCTGGCGATGACGAGATACGGTGGTATGTCAGCTTTGGAGTTCGGATCCTTCATCTTCACGACCGTGCGAACGGCGAATCCGAGGTCCGCCAGTTCGGCCTGTATACGGTCAATCCCCATGTTTAATGGTAGATCGCGTTTGACGATCTTGAGAACCTTGTCTTGTGTGGAGGTGTGGGTTTAGAAAGGGATGCCTCTGTCCGACGCTTACTGGGTGACAAGTTGGTAGTCTTCTGCAGTTTGAAGTTTGACTCTGTATAAGTCCCGCCTAATCATCTTCACGTTGTAAACTATGGTTGTCCATTCCTCAGAAGCTGTCAATGTGTATTGAACAACCACTGGCGGGAGCGGGGGGTCCCTCTTCGACATGGGTGTGAAGCAGCAGCAGTACTCCCAGCCAGTACGCTGAATGGGTTGGTGACGTCCACAAGCGTCGACGATCCGAGTTGCATTGGCCGCGCCGTCCGGCGGGCCATTATGAAGCCATCGTCTAGCGTGCACCGAGAGTTCTTCCTTGCAGCTGGCGTCGAGCAGTGATGGATGTTGCAGCCTCTAGTGGCTTCGCCTTCTTCTCTTTCGATGGAAGACACCACTGGAAGTCGTTTAATGCTATCCTACATTTTCCGCTGCACAGGTGCAGAGGACTAATCATCTTCAGAATCTGGCAGCAGAGCAGACAGCTCAGTGTTCTCGATGTCCATATCAGCGTCCATCTTGTCCATGTTCGTAGCAGGGGTCGTCATAGTTTGGGGGGGGGGGGGGAGGGGAGAGAAAGAGGCCGACGACGATGTGAGCGGCGCTGCCATTGGCACCATAATATGGCGACAATGGCTTTACTTCTGGGACGTTTACATTGAAAAACGACTGTATGTAATTTCTCTCTACCTTTGTGGGGTCCGATTTCTAACAGACGATATGTTCATTTTTGTACAGTACATGTAAAAAATATTTCTTATCGCTTCCTTCCGTGAGTGATATGAGTGTTCCACGTGATTGGTTCTTAGAACAAAGCCTTCAGCTTCCAGTATTGTTTGTTCCATGCCCATCAGGCAAGTAACTATGCATTTATCCTTCCGATTTCCACTGACGTTTTGCGATCTTCTCTGTCCGCCTATTTTAATTTTGCTGTTTCTTCTCTGAACGTAGTGCATGCACAAAGTCTTTATCAGTAATTCTCTCTGAGCTTTGTACAACCTTCTTCAATAGCTTGCTTATGAAATTCTATACATTTCTATAGGTTGCATGCCATAGTTATAATTCTCACTTTTCTGTCTTTGTAATTATTTCATTTTTCTGGGTTTTGAGACTGGACTTCATCTGTCTCTGTTATGACTCCCTATCACGTGTAGCTGCACTTCATTCGTTTCCTTATGTAATTCTAAACATTTCTAAGTGTTGCATGCCATAGTTAATTTTCTTTATTTTTCGGAAAATGAATTTGTATATTTTTATCGGTTTTCAGAGCCACGTGGGTCCAAACTCCGTCTTCAGGAGTTTGGAGCTAGTCACCTGAATTCACGCCACTTCTCATAAAACCAGTGCCTAGATAGTTTAATCTCACATTGCAACTTAAGAGTCAACTGTGATTTTGTGTAACGAATCTGATAATTAACCACTGCACCTTCAGTGGAGTACGACCATGTAACGCATCCGTGTGTCGCAGTTAGCGTGTGTAGCCGCTGTCTAATCTAAATGCAACTCTTAACCTTGCTATAGTCACGCACCATCTCAAATCAGGCATGACAGACCAGAGCCATCTTCGCAATTTTATTGTATACTAGCAAAAATTCCTTGCATCATTTAATCCAATGGTCGATTGATTTTCGTATTGTTCTAACGGAGCAGAATCACAGATCCGAGCCATCCAAAAATACATTTTGAAAAAGAACAAATTTCATTTTTATGTGTTTGTTGAGAGTGCCAATAATATAGACCACGTTAGCACGTAAGTTGCGGGGTACAATGTAATTTTTTTACAAACAGGCAAAATACACAGGGACTTACAGGAGTGTGTATGGCCCCACAGATATAGGTAATTGATTTGTGACAGAAGGCGTTAATAGTTTCTCTTGCAAAATTGAGAATTTGAGGTACAATAGGTTCCGCATATACACTTTAATGTTACTTAGAATCGCCAACAGATGGTAGGACGACGCGCTGCCTCCGAAACTATGGCCGACCTGTATTTCTCAAGGAGGTTAAGAGGCCCTCACACATTCAATAATATTCTCAAACCGTCAATATATTGACCGTCTAAGGGCGCGTATTGACGTATTGTCAATACTTAAAATATTGACGAAATTATTGATCGCCAAAAAATATTTTCAGTATTGTCAATATATACTGAGCATGTCAAGTCCAGTACAGCCACAAGGTGCTAGTGTGCTTTGTTTCTCTCCAATGTTTATGTTCTTTTAATTCGTCCTCTTGGGTATACTGTGTAGAGTACTGTGCTTGTTTGGATTGGTAAAATGAGTAGACATATGCCACAATCAACCAATTACTTTTAGTCACAGAAAATTTAAAACAATTACACTGAAACTGATGGGTGTTGCATCCCAATACTTTCATTGCAAGGGGTACTATAATTTCTGTTGCCACATTTTCTTTTCTTTCAAAATATCTCTTGAGAGACAAACTTTGCAGATGTGTGTCAATGCAATAAAAATTTTGACATTATGGGGAATGAGCACTTATTTTCTTTCCTCCCAATACAATTATTGTGTATTAAAGTTGCACACAGTACACAGCTGATTTTATATAGCCTTTGGGAAACGACACAAGTTTGTAGTAAATGTGAAATAGAAGATTTCCTGAGACACTTTGTGTTTCACGATACAGTAGTTCTGCACACTGCAAGTGAAAACAAATATTTCGGGAAGTACAATGCATACAGGGTTTGAGACAGCGAAACATTTTGCTTTTCATAGATTAAATTACCTGTATGTATCCTTGCAGAGCAGATATTATTTCTTCACAGGTTTCAATGACAATTTTACTATTTGTGTTAGCAGACATGATTGCACTTAATTTCAAACATTCAAATGACCTTCCTGTGGCCAAGAACCGTAAAGTGACACTTACTCTTTCATCGGCAGGAATCGTGGATCTCATAATTGTGTCTTTTTTTTTCAATTTTGCCCCATATCATCGTGAGTAATTTGTCATATTATTCTGCGATCATTCTAAAATAATTAAAAAAATCTTTTGGGTCAGTAGTTCGGATTTCCGTAAGCAGATTCACATGTGAAAGGTCGTTCCTTTTCTTTTACCACTCACGAACCCATTTCCTCCTTTTCGTCGTTCTCGGTTGTCTTTCTTTTGCAGCCATTGCTAAGATGATTAAAGCACACACTTTCTGCCGGTCAGACATGGTTACTTCACGAAATTGCGTCGCTAATTGAAAGTGATGACAATATTATTGATGGTGTGAAGACCACTGAAATGTATTGAAGGTTTGACAATAAATTATTGACAACATTATTGGCAACCGTATTGAACGTGTGAGGGACCCTTTTAGACCTCCTTGCTATTTCCTCATAGCAACTAGTGAACGACCCAATAGATGTCTCTGCCATCAAGCTACTCTCAGTCTTGGCAAGTCATGGGTTTCCCTTTCTGATGTTGATTTATTTATTATCCATCTTTACGTCATTTGTATACATAAATAAGTATAATATGCTTAAATATGCAGTTACATCATATCTTTAATACTGCAAGTGCTCTGCTGTATGTGGAACCTGCTGTTGTGCTTTTGTGTGTGCTTCACTAAGTGTGGTGTCTTTTAGTTACATTTATTTTATTTTAACAACAGCCAACCCACAGCCGACACCATGTTTTAAATTGTGTGTTTCGTCGTATGTTTGGTGTTTCCTTGTACTTGTTTTAATTCAACAATAGTGGACGTCTGACCCGTAGCATGCGTTATTTGAATTGTGTGTGTGCTCTGCATATCGAGCAGCTGTTTTATTCACCACCATTGCCATTTCAAAACTTTTAAGACGCCACTCACTCTGTTTCAGGTACTTTGTTTTTTCTCCATTTAAAATCTCCATTTTTTATGTGATTTATCTGCTTTCTATTTTATCTGCTTCTTCTGTGTCAAGTTTGCTATTTCTGTAGGCTGAAGAGCGCCTGTGAGTGCTGCCAACCCACCCCTTTTAGGGGAATTGAAATTACAATACTCGCAGTCTTGAAATAAGGAGGGACGAAACTGTTGGTATTTTTAGTTTCTTGAAATAAGGTCTACATGAGATATGATGTCTGACTCCACGGATGCTTCTGATTTCCTTCTTTTGCCAGATGAAAAATTGTTTAGCTCTGTGGGAGTTTCCCTATATTAAAACACAGTAACTCAAGTGGGTGTGATCAATAGTTTATGACTAACACAGGACCTTAGTTTATCTAATAACTAGCTTATATGCCCATGCTTCGCAATGGTTGTTGAAGGAGGACCTGTGTGTATCATGGCTTTTTAGGGTTCCGGACCTCAGTCAGTAAAAATAAAGTCCTTGTTGGATGACTCTGTCAATAAACTCAGTTGTCCAAGCCAAGATGTCAAATAAGTAAAAGTCATTGTCCAAAACGATGTATCTTCATAAAGTTTTGATACAAAAAGTGAAACGTGCCAAAATAAGCAAAGAAATGTCGTTAAGTACTTCATATAAAAAGCAAAATCAGTAACACTATGTTCAATATTTGTTGTTATTCGTAGACATAAGATTGCTTAACTCTGTCACAGATGTTCCCTTCCTTGTTGTACTATCCCATACTTATTATGCAGCAGCGGTGTTTATCAGTTCTTTGGTGCAGTACAGCGCCTCTATCGCTTGTTTGCTGTACTGCGCAATCCATACTTCAAGCATAACCTACATCTAAAACAATTTCCCTGATTCCACTTTTATGGAACGAAGTTGCTCCATGAAAATCCGAGAAGTAGTTTAGGAGAGTAGGTACCTCTGAAAACATTTAACATAGCGATATATCTTATTTTCCGTGATCTGATTTTGATGAAATCATGCCTATATGTTGCCCCAATCTCAGCACAAATTTCCGGTGAAAACCGCATAAAAATGTGCTAGTAGTTTTTTTTTTCTTTTAATAGAAATAGGCATTCTTCATGAATATGATGTAGCTTACATCATATATCAGTTATATTCGACATTTAAAATATTTCATGATCTTTCATATCTCTGGACAATGGGCTGAGGCATGGAAAACTGAAATATAATAAGTAATAAAGTATTTCCGTAATGAAGTAGAAATATCTGAAAAAAATTATTATTCTTGTGGTTGGCTCTCTTTCTGTTAGATGTGCTATTGTCGCTCCAAGTGTGAGACTTAAACTTCCATAGCAGTTGTACATATACGTTAGACTGTGATATCAGTATGTAAATATATGGATTAAACACGACAAGGATTGTATCAGTTTTATATTCATTGTGTTGCATCATATTTCGTAGAACATAGCAACCAAGAAAACGTTTTTTGAAATATGGTACATTTGAAAAGTCAAAGAGTAAAAGCGGCTTGTTAATTTCAAATAACTGATCCTGGCAGGGAACCGCCAGATAAAAGACGTTTGTTAACTTTCAAATAACTAATCTTGGCTGGAAACCGCCAGATAAAAGAGCTGCAGTTATTTAAAACTAACAAGTCCTAGCGAAAGGGATCCACGATAAGAGATTTGCGCAACGGAATACATGAGGTTTCCTCCAGGAAGCAGAGGGAAACCATAATAATAAAACGGATCTGAGGTTAAATTACTAACAAGGGAAAATTTAACTAAGCTGGTTTATTGGCAGTTCACATAGAAATAGGGGCAACGCCGATTTTAAATACACTATAAAAGTTCATCCCACTAATTTACTAGGTACTAATTTTGTTCACACACCAAGAGGGGTCAGATAAGCAAAAACGAGGATGTAAAACATAAGAGATAGGATGATTGGTAGGACATGGGACACAATCATTCACAAGCACATAGCTGTGACACTTATGGCCGGTTTTCGATACAGTAGTTACCTGTCCCATTATAGTTATCTGTGGTTTACCTGAACGTTAAGTACAAAATGGGTTTCCGTGACCACAGTTACTGTCACAGCCGTAGTTACCTGTCTGTTAAAGATAAATGCGCGTTCCCCTGGGGTTACCTACATGTTAACTTTAGTTTTAACTATATCCGCTACGTAGCACTAGTGGGCTTCCAAACGCAAGTCCAGAAGTTATTTAACACTTGTTATTTGTTTTTATGACTGGATTCCGTATAATTTTCATACAATTTAAAAATTTTTGAAACTGAAGAATGGAAATTCTTCCATCATCATCGTCACCGCCGTCTTCTTCTTCTGATGCTTCGGACACGTTTTTAGAAGAGGAAAACTTGGCTGTACTCGGCTCTGTTGAAAGACCACGACGCGTTTTTCGTGTTAGATCACAACCATTTGATCTTTGTAATGACAGCGACTTTCATATGCGTTTCAGAATTTAAAAAAATACTGACCCATGACATTGCCGGGGTCAAACGGGGAAAAACTCGGAAAACAACATTCCGGATTAAATTTTACCGTACATCACACTCGGTGGTCGCGAGAGATAATATTGACAACGGGTGACATATAAATTAGCTGCATCTTCCTCGTGACTGGTCAAGTGACATCTCGACAATGAGCAACATTTGCCAACATTCTTTCTCGCGATCGCCGATCTGGAGGTAAAATTTTACCACATCCGAATCACAAAGCAATGCTCTCATAATAAAACTTTCAAATAAGAATAAAGATACTTCCCTTTGCAATAGTATTCTGCCATGTCATTGCCATTACGATCAATCAATGTTTGAAGTGATTAGTGTTTTTGTTATTGTTATTACAACGTGGGGCTCGGATAGGTGGACGTAAATCGGCCAGTCTGTGTTGTGAAAAGTAATGTCACATTCACAGAACAATGGAAAGGGGACTTAAATTCATAAAAATATATGTTGACCACAGAAACAATACGTAAGATTTTATTCTTAATCCTGTCTTCGTTGTTGTTTGTCCTGCTTTTCTTTTTAAAAAAAGAATACAGCTCTCTGAGTTGCCTTACCGTTTTCTCTGTTTGTTTAAGGAATTGTACAGTTCTGTGACATCTTCCAAGGCGTATTGTTTTTCCAGAATAGTCAAACCATCTGTCTTTTCATTTACTATACTACTTTCCCTTCTAAAACCACGTCGGTCAAAAGATCTTTCACAAATGGAGTCAAATTTTTTCCTCACTTGTCGCCCATTGCCTTTCAAATCAGAAACAGAAAACTCGTAACAGCTATACGAACTAAGACGCGTCTTCGATTTCACTTAATAATCGATAAAATTCGAGTAATTGCGATTTTCTTTAGTAGTGCCATCTGTTATCTTTTGAAACGTGCTATTTGCTTCGACAGTAGGCGTAGTTACCTCATAGTTAACTAAAGGTCGTTGAAATCAGCTACGGGAAACCCAAGGAAGTTATCTGGCACATTAAATTATAACGTGACGGTAGTTAACGGCACGGTAACTGTAGTTTTCCAGAAACCGGGCATTACTCTCACAGAAGACTGCGACGTGAAATACAGCACAATGCACAACCAGGCAGATAAGCCGAATCTGCCAAGTTACGATATTCAGAACCACGTGCACTCTGTTCCAAGAAGGGGCACTAAATTTCACACAAACCTTACACACAAGTGAACTGATAACGTAAGCAACCATTATATCTGTTGAGGCGGCATAGCGAAAGGAAAGGCAAGAAATACAAACTACCGAAAGTTAAACACCACATGGGCACAAGATGTAGAAAATCTGGTAAATTAAATAAATTGTAAAAGAAATAAACTAAGTATCACGTTTAACTATTTGACAGTCAAAGAGTATAACACAAAACGGGCATTACAGAGCATTTAACGAAGTTACAAATCACACAGATAGAATTTACGGTTTCACAACAAAGTTTAGGGATCACAATATGAGTCGGGAAGGCAGAAGGACGCGGAAAGATATTACGTAAATAGTAAGAGGTAGCATTATTTCAACGCCTGAAGGGCTGGAAAACGTTGAACGAAGAATAGGTCTTTGTTCCACATCCCGTAACGGACACCATACTAAAACTCACTAGTCATCATTTGCCGTTTTAACAGAAATCAAATTCACACAGGAAAACATACACGACAGGAATACGCCACATTCCCGAGAATAACATAATTCACACACGCCTAAAGCACACGTAACTTATTACTGCTACAAAGCGTAGCATGGATCTAGCTGTGGCTCACCATTTAGACCATACGAACATCTTACCTAAGCCGAAACCGGAGAAAGAGTGACGACACCACTCCGATACGTACGAATCCTCGCGCCACAGCTCCCAAAGAACATAGCGGAGACATGCAATGCTCACGCAAAGAGTCTTGCTGCCTGCGCGAGGTCGATCGGTGCACACGCGACTAATAGCAGTGTCCCTAGTGGGAAGTGGCTGAACGAGGCAGGCGCGGAGCACACACACACGCTCCCAGCATTAGCTAGTGGAAACAAGGCATAACCGAACGACGCACAGCAGAGCTCCCTGTGGCGAAACGAGGCAAGCGCAGAACACAGTAGAAGCGTATCACTCACACACAGGGTGTAGAGCATAAGTACATGTCAATGCAAGTTAATTCTTTAACTTATAGTCAATAAATCAATAAGTGTTTAAATCGAAAATAGAATCTAACAAGTGCAAAGCCTCTATAACTTCAAAGGGAGGTGAGCAAACATTGAAATAAATGAAAAGAGGCAGAGAGCGATCTTTTAAGAGAAAGTAGTATTTTCAAAGGGTAATAATCCGATTGCTGCCCCGAACTTCACACGAACACCCGCAGCGCTATCTATTAGTTCTTTGCTGCATTGCGCTGTTCTTTCCAAGCATGAAATACTGATTTTGATGAAATGAAGCCTATATGTTGCTCCAGGATATTCTCTATTTATCTGTGATACCCCCATGAATGTTCATTTAGTACTTTTGAAGATTACTCTCTACAAATAGATACATGCGACTGATTTGAGAGAAATGTTTAAATTGTGATATCTTACTTTTTCTGATCTGATTTTGTGAAATGAAGCGTTTCTGTAACCATAAGATACCCTTACGTTTCCTGCGAAAAACCCCTGAAAATTCGTATATTAGTTTTGGAGATGAAAGAGAAAGATAGACATGACAGTTGTCGATGGAAAACGTTAAATCGTGTTCTTCTTTCTGTGATTTTTATGAAACTAAGTCTGTATGTTGACCCAAGGTACGCTGAAGTTACCCATGTGAATTCGTAAAGTAGTTTTGGAGAAGTGGTCCTAATAGATGAACTGACAAACACGACGACCTGTGAAAACACTTAGCGATTCTATTTTGATGCAATCATGCCTAGATCCTGAACCAATCTTCGCTCATGTTACCTGTGAAAACCGCATCAAAATTCGTCGAGTAGTTTTGAAGATAGAAGCAAACAGCGACAGGGCTATATTCACAAATTTATTGTTAGTATAAATATGTTGTACAGTTGTAAAATTTTGCAAGAATGTATTGATTTGTATAAGAGCTGTATGTCGGTAAAATCTGTTGCGAATATGGTTAGTAGTAAAGAAGTAATAGATTAAACTGTGATGCTTGATGGGGCGTTTGTGCATGAACGTTACTCTTTACGTCCTCACATTTTATGAACTACATGTCGCACTGTGATACAATTTCGAACGTACATTCAGCTTTAAGTGTGTATTCTGTCTGCAAAATTTCTTGCGAGTACAATTGGTAGTGTAGAAATCATAAATTGTAACGTTATACCGAATGTAATAGTTTGCTCCATGAACAACAGAAAAGTAGTAAGTGAGAAAATTTTTTCCTTTTATTATTCTAATGTGGTTGTCTGAGAGAAAAAGTTTAATAAAGGTTTGAAATTATGTTTAAAGTTTGTTGCAAGTAGCCAAGTATTGTCATTCTCATACAGTTTATTTATAAAGTCTCAGCACATTATGTAGCAGTTTTTTGCGATTCCTACTGTTCATGACTTATATCTCCTGAACCATGTGTCGTACATGGTTCGTACTCCTAGAGCAGTTGTTACCTCAAGTACGAAATATCTGTACCAAATTTGGTTGAAATCGGTCCAGTAGTTTAGGAGACAATGTGCAGCACTGTCATTTGACGCATCAGTTTTTTTCCGCATCTCATTGTTTATGACGTTATATCTCCTTACGTGTGTGTTGTAGGTCATTCTTACCCCAACAGAGATTGTTCCCTGATATTAAAGAATATGTGTACCAAGTTTGGTTGAAATTGGTCCAGTAGTTTAGGAAGAGATGTGAAACATACATACATACATACATACAAACATACATACATACACACATACAGCCTATTTTACAAGATGGAAGATTGTGTTGTGTTGTACCTCTGGGTTACCTAAATTTCGCCTACTAGAGCGGCGCCTGCTTCTGCCTCATTTCAGCACGCTGATTTTGGTGAGTTTCGCTGTTGCATTGCATATGTGTGTGAGCGAGTGAGTGTTGTTTGTAAATTCTTCCACCCCCCCCCCTCCCAGAAGCGTTAAGTTCTGAACAATTTATGAAATTCGATGCTGGGCACCCTCAGTGTGAGAATGGAATGCTTTTTATTGTGTTAACAAAATTGGTTCCCCATTTTGCTTCTGTTCGACCAGAATAAACAAGTTAAGTTCAGTATAATTTTGACTTGCCTATATATTGTAGTTTTAGAGCACCTTCCCCCTTTAATTTAACCTTCTTTATCACCAGTGCTGAGAACAAGCTCAGATGCAGTTTTCTATGTTTAAGTTCCATTGCGCCATAAATGTTTTTCTTTAGCCACCTTTATGAAATAACTTTAATTGTGGTGGTTTGTTTATTAATGCCTGTGTGTAATTTCGTGTGAGGTGCTACGTATGTTTGCCATTGTGTCGTTAACTTCCTGTTATTAGAATAATTTGAACCAAGTCAGATCTCAATTTGGGCCAGGGAACAAGGTTTTGCAGCAGGGAGCAGCTGGTATCTCACACGGACCTTTTGATAATTTCATTGCTAAAATTAAGCTTCTTTATAACAGTAAATTCTTATCTGGGTACCTCCTACCGGGAGAATTAAGCTTTTATTTCATACAGTGGCCTAGTTTTAACATGCGACAACAGACTTCAACTGCGCAAGTGACTGTTGACATGAGCACGAAAATTTTGAATCCATTGTAACTTTTTAACATGGGGCCAACTGATGGGATACATGCAGTCCTGCGAGTAGTAGCTTCACTTGCCATCCAGAAAATCACAGAATGTTTAAAGAGAAAAAAGAGAAGACGCTGATGCTGGATACGCAAGTTGATTGCGAGGAAGAATGAGTTGGGGGCATCAACGATGTTGATCAGGGAACTCGAAAACGAGGACGAAGCATCTTTTGAAAATAATTTTAGAATTAACATTATCAATTTTGAACATTTATTAAGAATAGTGGGGCTTTCTATTCAAAGAAAGAACATTCTAGTGTGGGATGCTATTCCGACCTGTTTAATGTTACAAGTCTAGTTTAGTTCATTATCAGCCATCGCATCATATACATGATATAGGAATCGTCATATTTCTGTTCAGCATTGGCACTGTACAGATTTACAAATCATCTTACATCTTATAAAATAGGCTGTATGTTTGTTTGTGTGTGTGTGTGTGTGTGTGTGTGTGTGTGTGTGTGTGTGTGTGTGTGTGTGTATGTATGCTCCACATCTCCTTCTAACCTACTGGACCGATTTCAACCAAAACTGGTACACATGATCTTACCTATCAGCCAACAATTGCTGTTGGGATAAGAACCGCCTACAACACATATGTAACGCGATATGACGTCATAAACAATGACAGTCGTGAAAAACGGCCGCATCATGCGATAATATTCTACATCTGCTCCTAAACTAAAGGACCGATTTCAACGAAATTTGGTGCACATATTCCTTATGTGAGATAACAATTGCTGTAGAAGTACGAACCAAATACGACATATGGTTTGGGAGATATAACATCATAAGCAATAGAAGTTGCAAGAAACTGCCACATAATGCGACGAGACTTTATGAATACACTTGCAATAAATTTTACAAATAATTTCAAGCCTTTATTAAACTTTTTCTCGCAGACAACCATAGCAAAATGATGAAAGGAAAAAAGTTTCTCGCTTACTACTTTTCTGCTGTCCTTGAAGCAAAACTGCATTCGGCATGACGCTACAATTTATACTTGCTACACTTCAAATTTGCAGGAAATTTTGCAGACGGTATACACACTTAAAGCTGAATGTATGTTCGAAATTGTATCACAGTATAACACATAGTTCATGAGATACGAGGATATAAGGAGTACTGTTCATGGAAAACCACCCCATCAAGCATCACATTGTAATCTATTACTTCTTTACTACTAACCGTATTCACAACAGATTTTACCGACATACAGCACGTATACAAATTAACATATTCCTGCAAAATTATACAATTGTGCAACACATCTGTACAAATAAGAAATCTGTAGGTGTAGGCCTGTTGTTCGCTTCAATCACTGCACGGATTTTCATGCAGTTTTCACAGGTAACTTCAGCCTGCTTAGTTTCATAAAAATCGGATCACTGTAAAAAATCATGTCATAATTTAACGTTTTTAACTATAACTGCCATGTCTGTCTTTCTCTTTCAATATGTTAATCTCCAAAACTAATAGTCGAATTTTCAGAAGTTTTTCACAGGTAACGTGAGGGTGTCATGCAGTTATGTAAACGCTTCATTTCACAAAATCAGATCAGAAAAAGTAAGATATCACAATTTAAAAAATTTTCTGAAAGCAACTGCATGTGTCTATTTGTAGAGACTACAAATAGACACAAACATTCATGGCCCTTAACACGTAATTTTAGATTAGCTTGAATCATAACATAAGATTATTTTCATAAAAATCGAATCAGGGAAAGAAAAGATATCGTACTTTGAAGTTTTATGTGTACACTATGCTTATAAACGTGGTGTAGTGCAGCAAATATCTAAAAGTACTAAACGAAAATACGTGGGGTATCACAGATAAACTGATAATAGCCTTGGGCAACATATAGGCTTCATTTCATCAAAATCAAATCAGGAAAAAAAATCGTAATTTGAAGTTTTAGGTGTATTTCATGCTAGGAAAGAATGGCGTAATGCAGAAAAGAACCAATAGATGCGCTGTTACTTCGGTAGTGCACCAGAAAACTAATAGATATGATTCAACGCAATGAATATAAAGTTGGTACACTTACATACTGTTATCACAATCTAATGTATACGTACAACTGCTATGGAAGTTTAAGTCTCATGCTTGGAGTGACGATAGTGCATCTAGTGGGAAGAGAGTCAACCACAAGAATAATAATTGTTTCCAGTTATGTTTCTATTTCATTAATGATATACTTATTATATCTCAGCTTTCCATGCCTCAGTACATTGTCAAGAGATATGAACATTGACCTCTATACAAACTGGATGTATAACTCTGGTGTCTGTGCATATAATTACAGTGTGCCTACAGATCCAGATGTTTTCCATACGTTTTCGCATTGTTCGACTTGTTTAAATTTGGCATGCGAATTTCCATCAATTATTACGTGACAAAGAATTGTTTGCTTACTTCTTGATTTGAAATTTATGCACATGTAACCAGCTCATGTGGAAGCGTAAGCAAAACGTATTTTCTCCTCTTTTTCTTGTAATACTTGATAGCAGCCATATAATTTGGCAAGAAACGAGATATGAACATCTATGGCTGGTGCCCTCAGACAAATGAAGGTCAACATCCAGGTATTGTAGAGATCACTGGATACAAATGATCATAAAATAAATGTTTAAAATGCCGAATATCACTGATATATATACAAACATATACATATACAAACAATGTACATAAAACTTTACAGTATGTTTCATACAATAGCAATTAGCAGAAATACAGAGATTTTTTAAATGTTTTGTGATTGAAAATATTCTTCAGTTGTAGTTTAATTTTTTTTATCTTCTATTTCCTTTATGTAAACTGGCAAGGTGTTGTAAAGTATTACTCCATGGTGGCTCACATGCTTTTGAGTATTTGTTTTTCTCACTCATTCTACAAGCAGATTCTTATCGATGCATGTATTGTAGTTATGAAAATATGAATTCAGATGAAAACTGGTTAAGTGTGTTCTGATAAAATTACACTTTTATAAATGTGTAGAGAAGCTACAATAAGTATTCCTAATTGGGAGAATAAAGGTCTGCAGTGTGTTTGAGGAAGACTGTGTGTCATGATTCTTATGGCTCTTTTCTGTGATTTAAAGATGTCAGTTAGGTGAGATTTTTTTCTCCCCAAAACATTATTCCGTAAGATACAATGGAGTCGAAATAAGCAAAATACACTGATCTTGTACATTCTTTGCTACAGACTTTGGATGTTATTCTCAGTGCAAAACATGCAGAATTGAGTTTATGTGATTTGTATGTCACATGTTCGTTCCAGTTCAAGTTCTGATCTATATGAATGCCCAAGAATTTTGTTGTCTGTGTTTTCTCTATCTCCTGGTCATCCAAATATAAATGGAGGTCTTCTTTCTCATTGACCTTACTGTACTGAATGTAATTTGTTTTATTTGAATTAAGTGTTAATTTGTTTGTGTGGAACCATTTTTGAACACAATTAAGAACATTTCAAGTTGTAGTGGATAAGGATCTGCTGTCAGCACTTATAATCATACTTGTGTCATCTGCAAATAACATAATTTTAGTTGCGCTGTTCGGACTTTTAATATCATTTATATAAATCAAGAAAAGTTGTGGGCCAAGAATACTACCCTGTGGGACGCCTACTTCCACTTTCTTGGCATTCAATACCTTTATTTTTTTCTTATTGTGGGAAGATATGATTTCTACAACTTGGGTTCTATCTTGGAGGAAAGACTCAAATAACTTCCTTCCAATTCCTCTTACACCTATTGCCTCTAATTTTTCAAGGAGAATTTCATGGTTTACTGTATCAAAGGCTTTTGAGAGGTATTCATTTGCCTCACTGCAATATATGTATTGCCTTTCCACGTCCACCACATCCAAATTCATGCCTGAAGTGCTGGATGCAATATACAAGGCTTTAGAAATGTATCCTGAGGTAAATTGTTGTCCATTGTTAATCAATTTTTTTAAGACTGTTATATTACAATTATAAATAGGAAACATGTATGTCCTACAGACATGGATGCTCTTCATATAGTTCCAGAAACTGAACTGTATACTCCAGTAGCCACATTTTAGCAACTGCCATCGTTCTTAACTCAGAAACAAAATATTATACTTGTGTTACAACATGCGAACGTACAGACACACACTATAAACAAGCTATTGTACAGCAACAACTATCTTGCAGAAACGACGAATAGCTTGTTTATAGTGTGTGTCTGTACGTTCGCGTATTGTAACTCGAACATAATATTTTGCTTCTGACTACAGAACGATGGCAGATGCTAAAAAGTGGCCTTTGCAACATACAGTTCAGTTTATGGAACTATATGAAGAGCATCCATGTCTGTAGAACATACATATGTCTATTCATAAGTGTAACAGGCAGGAATAACATGCCGCATTAGAGAGTTCTTTCTTTGAATAGAAGGCCCTACTAGTCTTAATGTAAATTCAAAATTGATTAAGTTCATCCAAAAATAATTTTCAAAGGACGCTTCGTCCTTTTTCTCCAGTTCTCTGATCAACACCGTTGACGCCCCCAACTCATTCCTCCTCACAATCCACTTGCATATCCAACATCTGCGTCTTCTTTCTGTTTAAACTTTCTGTGATTTTCTGGGTGGCAAGTAAAGCCACTACTCGGAGCACATCATTTGGCTCCATGTTAAAAAGCTACATTGTACTTGCTTAGACTCAAAATTTCCGCGCTCGTCTGGACACTTGTGCAAGTTGAAGTCTATTGGCGCATATAAACATGATCTTTCAACTCTCCTTTGACTGCGGTCATAGCTATACTAAGTAAAGAGATCACTGGGTTATAGACTGTAACCAATGAGGTTCTGTATCGATAACACTTGGCTACGGTCAAGTTCGATAACAAGCCTGACTCTCACGTATGTGTGTAGCAAGGAGGTTAGAGTTTTTACCTGCATGGTCTGTAGCGTCTCGCGATGTAAGGTCTTTGAAATAACAAAATAAACGCTAGTTTTGTTTTGAAGTGTGTTAGGAGGGTTAGATGTCCTACAATGTTGTTATGACGCAGGTGGATGTTAAAAACCATTTCATGGTTTGTTTAATTTATATCTGCAACATTCATATAGAGAAGGTATGTATAACACGCCCGGTAAAATTTATTGTTTTTTTATAGGAGCGGCAAAGCTTACTTTTTGTTTATTACTTGTTAGAAATTTGCAGTATTTTTGTAAGTCTCGGAACTCAATACTGCCAAGGATTTATTCGTCATATCTTTTTGTTTACATTTGTATAGCATCAACTATTCATAAGAGAATAGTATTGTAGGTGGAAGGCCTAGATAATGCACATTCTATGTCTTATCTTTTGATAGAGTGATTCTCATCAAAGATTTAATATGAATTAATGTCATATTTATTCTGCAGTTTCCTTATCGTAAACAATATCGCTCTAGATTCATAAGATCACAGAACTGTGGTTGAAACTACATCATTTCTTCAGTGCAATGTGACTAGGCATACTAGGACTACCATGACAGCTTTTATGTAACGTTCGTCTGTTCCCAGAAGCCTCCAGTGTATGTTCTCCAACCAGTAGTAGAGATGAAACCAAAGTGCTGTATGTACTCGCTCAATTGTGCCTGTTACCGAGTCATCCAAGAGCATCCTTTATTAGTACCATAAACAGATGTCTTGAAGGAAAATGAATAAATTGCCTTTACATACATGCACTACTGAATGTTGTACAACAATCTCTTCAAAATATATATTCCTTTTTACCCATATAACTTAAAAATATGAAGTGACTTGTGTTTTGGAAATTTCATTAGTCTCTGCCATCTATGACAAACTGTATGCCCACCATATTACAGGGATATTTCAATCACTTATCTCTGGCCCCCCTGAGACATGTTGGCAGTTCAAATAGCTTTGGTAGGCCTACTGATTTGGCAGTCTAATGAAGCAATGGGAACTTAAAACTCAAAAGACTAGATGTTCAAAGTGCTGACTGACATTTGATGGTACAGCGCAAAGGAATGGAATATGAAATTTCTAGGTGGTATACAGTTCAATAAATTGTGGGTTTTCAGAGACACTGTAAAGTTCTGGTAGACTTAACGACGAAGCTGCAGTAGGATAAAATTGCCTTGTGCCGTCTCAAAATTGATTGTTTCAACAAAGCTCATGATTTTTTACTTTGACAAGGGGAACCTCCACAGAGCTTCTGTGGAGAAACATCAGTGGTTTGCTACTTCTCGAAGATTGCATAGTTCTGTATGTACTATATCATTCACAGAGATTCCAACAGACACTGAAAAAGGGTCAAGTTATATTTACAACAAAGATGACATGGCCTGTTAATGTTGGCAACGAAATATTTTCTTTATGAGGACACCATAATTAATTTCAAATTTATTGAAGGACAGCAATCAGCCATGAATCTTTTTTTTATGTACTAGGCTTATTATTGTTATTTATTGCAGATTCAGATTTTGACTGATAGATAATCATCAGTGCACAGCTTACATTTCTGTATGTACAATCAGTCAGGCTGTCCGGTTTTGAGTCTGATGTCAAGCTCTCACAGACATATATACACATCATAAGCTAGTTTGGTAGATAATGACCCAGTTTTGTACCTATATGCCAATGGTCACTGAGAACATTGCTCTCATTATTTGGCAGGTGTAGCCCATATAGCGACGGCCTGAATAATGTTTGCCTGATAATATAGGCCTAGACTGACTGACTTTTTCTCTGTGTATTTTATTTTGTTTGTTTCGGTTTCTATTGAATAACCTGGACATACAGTATGCAGATATTTATGTTTTAGGGAACATTTAGTGTCAGAAGTATTGAAGTAAATAGGAGGTACGGTATTTGGTTTACAGGTATGAAGATAGCAGTAGAAGGTTGTGCTCATGGAGAGTTAGAAAAGATTTATGACACAATTGAACATCTACAGGAAAGAGAAAATGTGAAAATTGATCTCTTAATATGCTGTGGAGATTTTCAAGCCACTAGAAATGTTGAAGACTTGCAGTGTATGGCTGTGCCACGAAAATATCAATCAATGTGTTCATTTTACAAGTAAGTTTATGAAGTAAGTGGTAATATATTTTTTTATTTATAATATTTTAACTGAACAATATTCCTGTCATGGAATTTTCCTTTCAACCAAAGTAATGATGCTGTGGTGTATGGGAGGGTGTCGTCTGTAACTGACTGTAATAGCATACAGGATGACTTAGACAAAATTTCTAGTTGGTGCGAAGATTGACAGCTAGCTCTCAATGTAGAAAAATGTAAGGTGATGCGCATGAGTAGAAAAAATAATCCCACAATGTTTGAATACAGCATTAGTAGTGAGCTTCTTGATGCTGTTGTGTCGTTAAAATATCTAGGCGTAACATTGCAGAGCGATATGAAATGGAACGAGCATCTAAGGACATTTGTGAGTAAGGGGGACAGCTGACTTCGGTTTATTGGGAGAATTTTGGGAAGATGTACTTCACCTGTAAAGGAGACCATGTATAAAATGCTTGTACGGCCACATCTTGAGTATTTCTCAAGTGTTTGGGACCCGCAGCAGATCAGTTTAAAGGAAGACATAGAGGCGGTTCAGAGACGAGCAGCTAGGTTTGTTACTGGTAGGTTTGACCAATGTGCGAGTGTCACGGAAATGCTCCGGTAACTCGATTGGGGATGGCTGGAAGAATGACGACGTTCTTTTCGTGAATTTCTGTTAAGTAAATTTAGAGGGCCGGAATTTGAAGCTGAGTGTAGTATGATCTTGCTGCCGCCTACTTACATTTCGCGTAGAGATTACAAAGACAAGATACGAGAAATTAGGGCTCGTATGGAGGCATATAGGCATTCTTTTTTTCCTCATTATTTGGGAGTGGAATAGGAAAGGAAATGCCTAGTAGTGGTACAGTGTACCCTCCACCACGCACCTTACGGTGAATTGCGGAGTATGTATGTAGATGTAGAATTCGTAAGTGTTGGTGTAAGAAAGTATGTTTGTATGTCTTCTGAGTGATGCTAAAAGGTGCACATCTCAGCTAGCTTAGCACAGCAAAATGCTATTAGGTGTAGCTCCCTGGCATCACAATGAGACTTCATAGCACTGTGCAGCCATATGATTCTGTGGTAAATGCACTGAACAAACTGTGACCTGTTACTAATTCATTTTACTCTTGGTCTGATTCAGTACTGATTTGGATAAATCATGCTAAAGTCAATCTCAGGGGCAGGGAAAGCAATGGCACTACTTCCATGCCACACATTTCGGATAGCCAATGTTATGTCACTTGTACAATATAAATTTATATTTGTGCACCACCCTACCAATCCCCATGATTTAATTAAAAATACTAATTGCTTGGGTAATTTGGTAGAATGCTTGCAAATGATATATATCGGAAGTGCGATTATTAGGGATCGATATATCGAGAGTTGGCATGCGTAGAACGGCAGTCTTTTCTATTCTATAGTTCAAATAGTATGTGGTGGAATCATGACTGAGACGAGTAGTTCATTGAAAGTTAATATTCTATCGTGGCGTAATTTAATTCCGCTACTAAGTATGGTAGAAAGCAGTATCGAATTTTGCTGGAAGTATAATTTATTACCAAATAAAGAGGAAAAAAATTGTGTTGATTGTAATGGTAAAGTAAGTGCAAAAAGTTCTGTTTGTGATTTTCCTTTTCAATTGCGCCACACCGGCAGTCGGTGTTCGTGCTATCTCACAGCATTGCTCCCTCTCCTGGAGAAACAGTGACCTGCTGTTATGATCCCTATGGGGCCAGCTGCAATGTCCTGGATCTTGACCGTGTCATGGGTCCTCTGTATGACAGTTCAAGAGAATCCTTCCCTTCTCCGCGATTATCGATGACAGACGTTCCTGTTGTGGCTTCATCAGAAACATTACCATCCTTCACCAAGAAGCCATTGTCGTCTACCTGCTCTTCTGGATTGTAGTAAGGCTTCATGCGCAGGACGAGAACAATGTCTCTTCGTTTTTGACGCTTCGACGACGACTCATAATCCTCAACTTCGCATGTGACGTCTGACAGGCAGCGTATGACACGATACGGACCAAAGTATCGCTTCAATAACTTTTCTGACAGTCCAACCTTTCTTACAGGGGTAAAAATCCATACCAGATCCCCTGAGCTGTACACAACAGGTTGGTGCTTGTCGTTATACCGCTGTCGGTCCTTCTCCTGGGCGTCCAGTGTCCGTATGCGAGCCAGCTGCCTTGCTTCTTCGACCCTGGTGATGAGGTGTTTAACATAGTCATCATGAGTGTCGTCAGGTTGGAACGGGAACAGCGTATCCATTGTCGTCTCAGCTTCATGACCATGGAGTAGGAAAAACGGAGTGAAGCCTGTGGTGTCTTGTCTTGCAGTATTGTAAGCAAATGTCACGACAGGCAGAATTGTATCCCAATCCTTCTGCTCAACATCGACATACATCGACAGCATGTCGGCTAACGTCTTGTTACTTTTCCATGATCAGATATCATGACACATGGTGCTCCATCCTTCAAAATAATGTCTTCTACAAGGAATTTTGGGATCTCTGGAGCTTCTGAAGTCGGCACAGGTTTGGTGGCAGTGTACCGTGTGAGGTAGTCAGTGCAGACTATTATCCAACGGTTACTGGTTGCCGACTTCAGGAACCTCCCTAAAAGATCGATCCCAACTCAGTGGAATGGCGTTGCTGCCGGCAGAATCGGTACTAGATGTCCTGGAGGTAATTGTGGCACATGCTTCCTTCGCTGGCATTCTTTACAGTGACTCACATAGTGCTTGACAGATCGGTAGAGACCTTTCCAGTAATACCTGCATCTGATTCTGTCTAGGGTCTTCAGGAATCCCAGATGACCAGATATTGGAGCATCGTGGAAATATTTGAGAATAGCTGTCTCGAGATGAGTTGGAACAACCAGTAGCCATTTGGGGCCCAGTGGATCTTAGTTGCTCTTATACAGTGTTCCCTTTATAAGCTGGAACTCTCCATTGGCCGGTTCTCCTTTCTCCAAGGCCTCTATCGTTTTTAATAGGGCTGAATCTTCCCTCTGTTCAGCTGTAACGTCATCTAATTCAGTGGGGGTTGAAATTTCATGATATATATTATGTTCCACTAATCGATTCCTCGAAAGACAGTCGGCATCCTTGTGTTTGTGCCCATTCTTGAATACCACCGTGACATCATACTCTTGGAGTCTTAGTGCCCATCTTGCTAGTTGACCTGATGGAACCTTCAAGCAAGTCAGCCAACACAAAGAATGGTGGTCTTTCATGACGGTGAATGGTTTGCCGAATAAATACGGCCGTAACTTGTTGATAACCCAGATAACTGCGAGGCATTCTTTTTCAGTTGTAGAGTAGTTTATCTCGGACTTTGAGAGTACTCTTGACGCATAGGCTATCACTTTTTCAGCACCTTACTGAACTTGTACAAGCACTGCACCAATCACATAACCACTGGCGTCTGTTTGGAGTTCCATTTCTGCATTCTTGTTGTACAAGGCTAGCACTGGTGCGGAAGTTAGAGCCTCATTAATTGCCCGGAAAGCTCTTTCTTTTGTCTCATCCCAGTAAAATTTGGCATCTCCCTGCAGAAGTTCTTGTAATGGACGTGTCTTGTTACAAAATCCTTTTATGAAACGTTGGTAGTATGAGCACAGCATGAGAAAACTTCTCATCACGAATGTGCTGAGTAGTTGGAAATTCTGTGACTGCCCTTACTTTATCTGGAACAGGACGGACACCATCTCCGTTGACTAGGTGCCCCAAAAATTTTATCGCTTTGAAAACGAAGAGGCACTACTTTGGATTGAGGCAGAGTCGTGCAGCCTGAACACACTTCAACACAGTTGACAGGCGACTCAGGTGTTCTTCAAATGTTTTCGAGAAAACGACAATGGCATCTTAATAGCAGAGACACGTCGTCCACTTAAGGTGTTAAAGCAAGTTGTCCATCATGCGTTCGAATGTGGCTGGAGCATTACATAATCCAAATGACGTTACTTTAAATTCATAGAGGCCATCAGGTGTAATAAAAGCCGTCTTCTCCCTGTCAGCTTCGTCAACCTTGATTTGCCAGTAACCTGTCTGCATGTCCATAGTTGAGAAGTATGTAGCTCCTTCCAAGCAGTCTAAGGTGTCGTCAATGCGTGGCAATGGGTAGACATCTTTCTTTGTGATTCTGTTCAGCCACCGATAGTCGACACAGAATCACCACATGCCATTCTTCTTCTTTACGAGGACCAACGGAGACGACCAAGGACTCTCCAAAGGTTGAATAATGTCATCTCGCAACATCTTCTCAACTTCCTCCCAAATTATCCCTCTTTCAGCTGGCGACACTCTATGCGAACGCTGCCTAATTGGCGGATGATCCCCAGTATTGATACAGTGCTTTATTGTGGGCCGTTTAGTCTGACTTTTCTCCTGCTGAGGTGTGAATACACACGAAAATTGGCGTAGTATACCTAACACTCGCTGGCGTTGTTGCTTGGTCAGTCCAGGCCTTATTGGCAGTTCCACGTTTGTTTCCTCCAGCGTGTTGTCTGTACTAACAGCAGGGCATGGGTCTTCATTGATGACGTTGAGCTCACCGTCCTGGATTGGTTCAGCTGTCCCGATACACATTCCCTTGGGGATAAGTTGTGAGTGCTCGTGACAATTTGTGATCCAAATCTCTTCTTGACCACCGGTACTGCTTATGATAGCCGCTGGTATGTAAATTTCTTTTGTGAGCGTGATAAACTTTTTACTATCAACAAGAACTTCATAGTTTAACCAGTCATCTGTGTTTGTGACTGCAACTCTTCTCATTGTCAACGGCAGTATCGTCACATTGTCAACGACGAATAACTTTCCAGATAATTCCGTATTACGTTTATCCGGCAAAACAACTTCTTCAATTTGCAGCTCAGATCTTCCGCAGTCAATGATAGCTTGGAATGTCTGAAGGAAGTCCCATCCGAGGATGACATTGGGACTACATTCTGTTAACAAAACAAATTCAAACGGCTGGGTCCTGTTGTTGATGGTTAATCTTGCGACACAACTTCCTACTGGATGGACGCACTTTCCATTCACGACCTTCAGCACAGTTGCCCCCGTATCGTAGAACATTGTCTTCTTTAGTGTGTGGCGATAATTATCTGACAGTACAGAAAAAGACGCTCCTGAATCAACAAGTGCCTGGACAGGTTGGCCGTCGATTAGGACGTCGATGAGATTTCCCGACATCTTAGCGACTGTCGTCCGTGGAGGATTTTCATCTGAGGCGGCCTCACTACCGTAGATGGTCGTTCGCTTAGTTTACCTGGGTGTGGCGGCTAGGGGAGCGGCTGGTAGCTCTGTATGGCGACGGTGAACGGCTGTGGCGCGACCTCTTCTAGGGTACGGTGATGAGCTTCTTCCCATAGGTCGACTGAACTCATCAGCAGGTGATTGACTGAGATAGAACTGCTCTGATGGCTGATGTCTTGCAGCAAAATAATCGTCGAATACTCAACTTCTGTCTTTGCACTAGCGTACAACATGTCCAGGGTGCCCACAGTGGAAACAAAGTGGTGTGTTGTCTTCTGTCCTCCTAACGTCTGTTCTTCTGCGCAGCGTCGTAGTTGCCAGGGGAATTGGTTGTGGCTGCGTCGGTTGGTTCATAGCCTGCCGTTTGGCGGCTGCAGCGTAAGTCATAGCAGGGCGACGCCATTCTTCACATCGGGTGCGTCTAGCAGGACAAACAGGAGCTAATGTCTGAAATACGTCTTCCTAAGTGGCGTCGGTTCCCTCGTCACTTACAGGGCTTACATCCATGGCCATAATGTGATGCTCGCTCTGTCTAATAGTCGCGGCTACCGTAAATTGTTGTAATTCTTCTCTCAAAAATTGTTGTATGAGAGAAGCAAAGTCATGCTGGTCTTTCACAACAGCCATAGGGACTACATTCAGAACTCCGTCGTACTTCTTGCATCCAACCCTCCTTTGTTGCATCTCTTCAATATGTTGGCACCACTTGATGAACTCTTCTGTCGTAGCAACGTCTTTTATCAGAAGAGCTTGGTACATGTCTTCTGCAATACCCTTCATCAGGTGCGTGATTTTGTCAGCCTCAGTCATATTCGGATTCACAATGTTACACAGGGCCAAAACATTCTTTATGTACGACTGTGTCGACTCACTATATTGTTGGGCCTGGTTCTTCAGTTGTTCTTCCGCCGAGCGGATTTGTTTTGTGCGGTCTCCAAATGTCTTCTTAAGTTCCTCCTGGAACGTCTCCCAGTCATTTGTCTTCGTTGTTTGCGAACCATTGCTGGGCCATTCCGTCCACATCGTATGATCTCACCTGTTGTACTTGGCCACTCGGTCGAACCCTTTTAGCCATTTGTTGGGGTCCTGTCCAGCATTTCCAGAGAACACCGACGGGTGTCTGATGTGCAGCTAGCTTATTGCTGGTTTCGTTTCCATCGTTCTTCTGATAATACAGACTTTTGGAAGGATGTACTCGGTGTATCCCTTGTATTCCGGTTCCAGTCCGTGTAAGCGACGGCTTTACGTTGCCTAATCGGAACCATGATGATGCAGCTGTAGCACAGTGTGCCCGGCGCCTCCACCAAACAATGTCACGTTGAAGTGGAAGCAGACTTGACTTCGACGGCAACTAATCACAGCACTTATACTGAAAGCACATTTATTACAAACTCAACATACATGCAGCACTGACTGCCTCTCAGGCAGAGTGCTCTGCTATTTATTCACAGACAGAAATTAGAAGAACAGTGAACATAAGAAACAAGTAGAATTTACAAGTGAGTATAAGAAAGATGTAGAACCTTCTGCAATTGTTAATTACAAAGAAATAAATTTTTGCCGGTGGGCAGGATTGAACCGGCGACCTTCAGCACCGCAGTCCGTGACGCTATCCCCTGCGCCACGCCGGAAGTCGGTGTTCGTGGTCTCTCACGGCAATATTGCCTCTTTGCCGTCTCCTGCACTAGTGTCAATCCAACATGCATTTTCCTTCACGTACTTTTGCCGTATACAATTGAGCGCACCGTCTCATGAATCCGTCTGTCCGCCGCTACTTCTCAACGGCGACGCCCTCTCACTGTGCGCCTCTGCGCTACCAGCGATAAAAAAAACTCCCTACTCAAAGATGATTCTATACAATAGCAAAGCCCTTGCTAACCCAGCATGTCTACTACATTTACAATATTTTTGACATATATGGAAATTAGGAGGACAATGCAAACATGTTACAGAAACAAAATATACAAATACATAATAAATTACAAAATATACAAATAATGAGGAAAAATTTATAAAGCATTGTTTTATATATCACCCTGTATGCACACATGACGGGAATGCACCATTGGTCACTGTGTTGTTGTGTCACAAGGTGATCTGTACATTCATGTCACCCCACACACTCTTCGCTATTTACCATCTTTCACTTCCTCACCCCTTCCCTGCTCACTCTCCTGCAGCCCCGTATGACCTTCCATTCCACCAACATACTCACCAATCAGTCCTCCTTCCCTTCCTTCTCGTCTCACAGCCTACTGACCGGCACAGTACTTTGTGGCCTACCATGGAACTCGTGCTGTTTCCACAGGGTGGTCACAGTCTCACCACAGCAACATGAGACACTGATTACATCTTTGGAGATGTGCTTGGGTGGATATATATACGGTGTGTGTGTTTTGGTCTATTTCTGAAGAAGCTAAATTGAGAATTGTTGGTTGCTAGTGTTGCCTCTTAAAATAGGCTATATATCTACATTAAAAATTGCTTTGTGAAATATACAGCTGTACCACAAATCAGTTATAAACAACTGATTTTGATCTTGGCCTCAAAGGCCTGTACGGTATGTTTTTCTTTAGTTAAAATGTCATTCATAAGATGTATGCTGTTCCATAATAGATAGTTACTGTCTGTGTATATAATTTTGTTCTGTCAACCAGAGATAAATGTGGGTAATAAATCGAAACAGCCAAAAGTTCCTACCCATTCCTGGTCCATTCAATTTCATACCTTTTACCTAACACACACAAGTGTTGTATGTGGCTTACAGAACAGAATTGTTACATATTAACAGTTATTATCTACATCTATGTCTTGATAAATGGACTAAAAACCACATTGTGTGGTAGAAGGTGCATTGAACCATTTTCAGACTTTATGAAGAATTGGCAGGAAATTTTAAAGGTAAAAATTTCCATATGAACTCTGATTTCTCATATTTCATGATGATGGTGATAATTTCTCTCCGTGTCAGTAAGAATCAACAAAATATTTTTGCGTCTATAGGAGAAAGCTAGTGACTGAAATTTTATAGGTAGATGTCATCACAGCAAGAGATCTTCTATTTATTTTTAACAGTTGTCTCACCAACCTATTTAACATAGTCATGAGTCTTGTGTATTGCTTGATAATACATAACAAGCTGTCCTCCACTGTCCTTTTTCGATATCCTTCATCAGTCCTTTCTAGTAAGGATCTCATAATGCACAGCTTTATTATAACAGCGGATGGACAAATGGATTTTAAGCTCTCTTTTTCAGTGGATTTCTTACCTCATCTTAGTGTTAATGCCAACAAACTGCAAACCTTTGTTTGCCTTCCCCACAACATTATCTATATGGTCTTTCCCATTATAATTGTTAATCTTAATTCCTAGGTGTTCAGTGGAATTGACACCCATGAGAGGATTTTTCAAATTACTTCTGTGTTTGATGTCACTCATTTCTTCATTTAGAGTCACTTGGTACTTACTTACACCCTACCTGAGGTGTAGTCAGGAATGGAAAGCAGTGTGGGCAAGAAATTAAAAGATAGCATTCAGATTTTGAACACTAAAACATAAGGTTTGTTTCTTGATGGGGAATACATAGAGAGTATTGCCAGGGGGCGAGAGAAGGTAGCTCAGGCGACCCCGGACCCATCTCAAAAGAGAAGGGAAAATTGACAGGTAATGGAACTAAGCCATGAAAGCGTCTGTTCTGGAAGGTGTCTCGGAACAGAAGAAATTGATGCATTTCAGCTGCAGCTTCAACAACGTGAATTCACACACAGCGGTGTGGTCCGATTGGCAGGGTGGCTTTGCTGATGACAATTATCATATTCCGGTGAGAACCGGTCGACTGTTAGAACATCAGCGGAAATGCCAACGGACAAAATGGCAGTCTCTTTGTAATATTTTTAAAATAATAAAATTATTTGCGCTCGGGTCTGGGACACCTTGTACATTTTCACACCATGTAGATATGTCTAGCTCATTTTCCACTTGGTACTCGGAGATAATTTATACAGATTATGAATAGCAGGTGGTCTATTTTCCATCTTTTATTTTATACTGTGACATTTCTGACCAGAAATCATAAATCCTGTTAGACAACTTAGATGATACTCTGTAGGCATGCAGATTAATTAAAGGTCACTTGTAATGGATGGTGTTAAAAGCCTTCAGGAAACCTATAATATGGAATCAGTTTGAGATTTCTTGTCAGTAACACTCATTACTTCGTGTTGCCAAGAATGATATTTTCTTAACCTGTTTTGGTTATGTATCAATAGATTTTCTTCAAAGTCTTTCATAATGCTCGAATACAGTATTTGCTCTAAAATTCTGCTGCAGATGATGTCAGTGATAAGGGTCTGTAATTTAGTGTATTACTCCCATTTTCTTGAGTGAGTATTCAACTTCTAATCTTTAGGCACAGATCTTTCATTAAATGACTAGTTGTATATGTTGCTAAGCATGGAGCTATTGTGTCAGTGTATTATGAAAAGACACTAATTTGTACAAAATCTGGACCAGAAGATTTAACATTTATGAGGCAATTTGAGTTGTTTCATAACACTAAGGCTATCTGCAGAAGTTATTCATTCTTATAGCTGTCCTTGATTCTCTCTTTGATACAAGTAGAGTTGTGGTATTTAGATGTCAAATGATGCTCTCTTGATGTTTACCAACAGTCCAACTAAATCAAATGGCTTCCCAGATCACTATTCTTTCCCTTGCAACTATTCCCATCATAAAACTTGGTTCATGCACTCCCATTCTTCCCTTATGACAGTTGCAGCACTGGCAGAGCATCCAGTATTAAAGGGAAGAAACATTTAGTTGCTAGTGGACTGCTTTATATGTGGAATGACCCGCCATCAGATCGCCTAAATGTGTGGACATCTGGTATCCACTTCCTGAATATGCTCTTTGTTATGCCTAAAGATACCATGGTTTTGACAAAAGGAACTTGTTCCTAATATGTCCTATCTTTACAATACACTCTTACAAGGAGTGTGTATCAGATTTCAGAATTTTTTCATACTTATGGTATGTGAAGTTCCAAACTCAAATAAAAATTAGCCAAAGCCATTCGAAGCAACTCTCAAAACTTATCGAGGAAATTGACTTCAAAGTTTTGCAAGTACACATAAGTACCAATAATTTAAAGGCTTGTATCGTGTGTCGGTGTTGTTGACCTCACAATCATAGAGTCAATGGTTCGAATCTCACTCTTGACAATTCTTTTTATATTTTTTCATTGTCTTCGAATACTTACACAACTTTAATATCTAAGGGTAATTTATATGAAAATACGCTTGTTTTTTTTATTATTTCTTTTTATTCGAAATTTCCTATACTTTATAAAAGTTTGTTAATCACGGTGGTTTCAATCAAAAACACTTGATGACTGTAGTATTTAATTGATTAGTTTGTAATAGGTACGACCCTGTTCTTGGAAAGTTATCTCCATAGCTACTAATGGATTTCCAAGCAGCTAACCTACTCAACCATCATTTTACGTGACAACAAGTTCAGCTCCTCTACAAACACATAAACAGTAACTGACACAACACATGGGATAATCGACCCCAAAATGTTTTTAATAATTGAATTTGAAAACTAAAAAACTAATGTATATTACAGCGAGATTTGAACGATTGACCCCATGATTGTGAGCTCGGAAAATGTACAGAAACACATGCATTTTTCACAGAAATTACCATTAGATGTTAAAATTGTGTAAGTATTCAAACACAATGAAAACATTTATAAAAAAAATTGTCAACATCGAGATCCGAACCATCTACTCTATGGTTGTGAGGTCAGAATGCTACCACCTGAGCTACACCGACAGACGCTATAATTGTGTTAATTATTGGTACTTACATGCACTTGTAAAACTTCAGAAGTCGGTTTCCTCAACAATTTTTTAGAGTTGCGTTGAATGGATTTGGCTGATTGTTATTTAAGTTCAATACTTCATGTCCAATACATATAGAGAAATTCTGAGATCCGACACCCATGTGGTCTGCTTGTTAGACCTTTAACTTTGTTAGTCTATATAATGCCTTCTAAGCCCACTACTCTATATTATAGCTGTTACTGTTTTAGTGATATATTTCTCTCTCTTTCTCATGCTTATAATTTAATCTCTGAGCCAATAAGCTGAAGTTACATATTTCACAGATATTACGCAGGTGAAAAAGTTGCACCTGTTTTAACCATCTTTATTGGTGGTAACCATGAAGCAAGTAACCATCTCCAAGAGCTACCTTATGGAGGGTGGGTCGCCCCAAATATTTACTACCTAGGCTATGCCAATGTTGTAAATGTTGCTGGTGTTCGAATAGGTGGTTTGTCTGGCATATATAAAGGCCATGATTATATGAAAGGACATTTTGAGAAACCACCTTATACTGAAGATACTAAACGAAGTGTATATCACATAAGAAATTTAGAAATTTTTCGCCTAAAGCAGGTAAGAATTACCAGTTTATCTATTTTCTTTGACAGTTTTCATTTGTGTATTTATGGTTTTTGGCAACATCTTTTGTTACAAGATGATGAAAACAAAGTGTTCAGTAATGTTTAAGTGTTACTTGCATTAGTCAGGAAGACTTGAATTCTATGTTTTTCTCTAAATAAACAATTAGTTTAAATTGTACTATCCTTAGTACACAGATTCTGTTTCCAATAATGAAAATAACAAGCTTTTTGGAAAAGGGGCAGAGGTGATGTCTGGAGATAGTGTTGTAGTATACATGGAGCTAGTGCTCAGACTTTTTTCCTGTGTTGTGATAATCATACAGTCTTTTCTCCTGAAAGATTTGTATTAGTATACTGTAGATGCAAATGCTTTTAAACACATACAAATATTATGTGCTCTTAATCTGCTTAAATATGGTATAGCCCCACTTATATCTATTTGGAATTAACATTTCCCGGCTGCTTAAAATATTATTTTACCACTCTCATTTAAGTTCTACGTTGCCAGTGTTAATTTCTACCCATTTCTATGTAAATATATTTGTGGTTTCCCATGAGTTGTACTTTATGAAACAACATTAATGGTCAAAAAACTGATGTAATTAACATTAAATGATGCTGGGCACCGTGTTGTCCTCAAATTAGTATTTACAAAAGTTACACTGTTATCTTCTTCACTGTCCCAGTTGCACATTTATTTGGAAGTTGTGCCTAGTTTTGGTAAATTTCATCCATTTTCAAATAAATGTGCAACTGGGACATTGAAGAATGTAAATAAAACATTATTAAATAACAGCTTCTGATCATAATAACCCATATGGCAATGACTATTCACAAATGTCACACTACTAACTTTCAAGAGTCCCTGAGTCCTCCGCTCAGTAAATATGAACTGCTAAAAGTAAAAACAATTCGTGGTACTAGTTCTTTATCTCTTCACCTGTCAAGCTCTACTTGATGATGGAAGTAAATGTTGTGATAGAAGTTGGAAGATGTGACTTTAGACAAACATTTCACTACTTGTTGTCACTGCTAAACTTAGTACATAATGTGTAAATTCTTGGAATAAACAGGCCTTCCATTAACACAGAGTTTTGAGGTACCTGTGTCTTTACTGAACACCATAATCAAAAACAAAGATTCTATTTGGAAATTGTAAATAACAAAAAGCAAGGTTAAAAAAAAAAAAAAAAAAAAAAAAAGATTGCTTCAACTATGCAAAGATTTTAAAATAATTATGAACCTATAGTTTCAAATACACCAGGCTTTCAATATCCTCCTGAATGGCATTTTGTTAATGAAAAGCTGCTGAAGGTGGCCATCCAACTTGAAATCACTAGGTGCAATATGTGGTCTACTGTGGTGTACCAAACTATGTGACAAAGATTTATCTATTTAGCGTATGGCAGTTCGAAACATAACAATGTCACATGTGCTGCAGATTACAAATTACAATTGTTTAACCTTAGATTATATAACAATTTTGACATTCTTGATTTATAAACAAACATCCAGATTTTTTATACATCTTATAGAATGAGTAGTCCCAAACAGTAAGTCACTGAAAGTTGCACAGTATGCGCAGTCGTTCACAATATGTTTTACAGTTTGCCTCTCCGCGCCACAGTCGCATTATGGGGAGGGGATTTTTCCCCATTTGTGGAGAGCATCTGAATATCTCCCATGTCCAGTGTGTATTCGGTTGAGGGTAGTCCACATGGCGCGGGACTGACGGAACCCTGGTGGCTTTTCCTCGATGCGGGGCAGATTTCGGCACTGTGCAGGGCAGTTTTGTTGCCATTGTTCAGTCCATAACTGGAGGACGTTGAACTTGCTTACCGAAAGGTCGTTGGCTGTAACAATGGGAGGATGTCTCAAATTCAGCCTTCTCAGTTCAGCGTGAGCTACATCTTTTAGCAGTGGTAGCTGAGGATTACCCAGGATCTCTTGATGTTCGCGCATGGGGGCGCACTTCCTTCTGGCATTTGGTGGTGGGATGTGACTCAATACCAGTTGCCAGTAAGTGGGAGTAGATCAGATTGTGTCTCTGATTACGCGCATGGTCTCGTGCAGCTGTGTGTTGACTTTTTGTGTGTGTAAGCTGTTCAGCCACACTGATGCACAATATTCTGCAGCTGAGTAGATGAATCCAAGAGCTGAAGTTCACAGTGTATCTGCAGAAGATCTCCAACTAGTACCACAAAATTTGTGCATTATGTAGTTCCTGCTCCTCAATTTTATGGCTAACTTTGTGAGTGTGAAGTGTTCCTTATAGGAGAGTGTGCGGCCCAAAGTGACGCCTAAATACTCTGATGTGTGTTGTGGCGAAGTTTTTTCCCCCTCGAAATCAACATTTAGGGTTCTGTTGGCAAGTCTATTGCAGAGGTGGAAACAGGACACTTGTGTTTCATTTGGGTTGGGCCATAATCTCCATTGGCAAAAATATTTACCTAGTCTATTGAAGTCTGGACTGAGGACTTCTGCCATTCTTTCAAACATACTGTGCTGAGTAGCGGTGGCCCAGTCGTCTGCATAACCAAACTTTTTAGTTTGAGTTTCAGGCATGTTAAAGAAATACAAGCTGAAGAGAAGGGGAGCAAGCACTGTGTCTTGTGGTAAGCCGTTATTCAGTGTTTTGGAGATGCTGATATATTTTCCTACTACAACAGAAAAATTTCTGTAGTTAAGTATATTGTTGATAAGCCGTGCTGTTTCTGACATGGGATCACCTGTAGGAATTTATAAATCAGACCATGTCTCCACATTGTATTGTAGGCTGCACTTAAATTTATAAAGGCAGCAGGTGTTTTCATCTTCATCAGGTATCCTGCTTCTATAAATGTGGTTGGAGGCAGGACCTGATCAGCACAACTTCGTGATGGACGGAAGCCAGCTTGCTCCACTGGAAGTTTCTCAAAAATCACGGGGCCGATTCTGTTACATAATAGCATTTCAAGGAGCTTGTAGATGGCACTCAGTAATACAATAGGGCGATAATTCTTAAGATCATCATGTGATTTTCCCGGTTTGAGTATAGTGATGATTTTTGACTGTTTCATTTTCGGTGGTATTATGCCTCTTTCAACTATGTGTGTGAAGAACTCTGCCAGCCATCGTTTTGCATACTTGCTGCAGTGCAAGATAAATTCTGGATGTATACTATCACCTCCAGGAGCTTTGCCTGGTTTTACATCCTTCAGAGTGCTCGTGATTTCTGATATGGTGAAAGGGTGGGTGTGTTCTGTTCGTTCAGCACAGTTTGTTTTGAGAGCTCTAAGTTTTCATTTAATTTGCCGAATGAAGCCTTTATCTCCTGGTGCTATAGATGTGGATAATAGATGTGCTGCGATCTTGTTGGCTGTTATGAGATTGCTCTCTCTCTCCTGCCTTCCTTTTGCTTCCTCCTAGTTTCTGTATTAATGACCATGCTTCTCTGCTAGAAAAAGAGAAAAGATGTCACAAAATGTGACAAAGAAAACAGTGTAAACATGTAAACAATTGGTAAATGACAGACTGGTAGATTAAGAGAACTTAGAAAACCATATAAATTGAATGAAACTGATCCCTCCCATTATACTTTCAAATTTTTAAGGTAAAAATTTCCATGGAGACAAACATGGCCACGTGACCTTATGACAAAGTCTAGCTAATGCAATAAAGAATGTCAAAACAGGCAAATAGTGAAAGGGGGAGGGACAAACTACAACAAACTGTTAAGTTCACCTCAGGTAATGCCAGGTACAACCACTGATGGTGATGACAAGATTAAATCATTTGTAATCAGAAAATAAATAAAACCCATTTTAAACATGTTAAAATATTGCATCTGAAGTACAGTGCCAATAACAAAATGTGGACATCATCTTAACTGTTTGAGAAGCAATTGTGCAACCTTAGTGAAAGAATTGGAACATATTAGAGGAGATTTCTCCTTTTTGTAGAATGTTGTGCTATGCATCTAAAAAACATATAAAACAAAAAATTCCAGGAAGGATTCAACAATATTTTTGAGGATAGGTTGCCTAGTTGTCTACTCACCACAGAGACGTTCGATGAGCCACAGAAAGAGACTGGCCACAGCGGCCAGAAACGACAGTTGTGTATATATGTGTGTGTGTGTGTGTGTGTGTGTGTGTGTGTGTGTGTGTTTATGTCTCTCTAACTGACAAAGGTCTTAACAGCCAAAGGCTCTAATTTTGTATTCTATCATTTATGGCTTTCTGCACCTCAATTGATGTCTTTATGGTGAGTAAGCAACCTATCCTTCTCAAAAAATATTGTCAAAAATATAAATTTACACAATATGTGTTAAGGTTTCTTGTCACATTACATGAGCAAATTGCAACCCTTGCATTTGACCATTATCTATACTTTGAAAATGTATTACAGCAAAGTCGTCATAGAACAATGTAAAAACGATATCTTGCAAGTCATCTCAAAGACTATGTTGCAGCTGCCCCCTCCCCCTCCACACACACACACACACACACACACACACACACACACACACACACACACACAATTTAGCTTGTGGCCACAGCCTTTCCAGAAATGTACCCTCACTTGTACACTCTCACAGACACAACTCACCAACACACATCAACAACTCTTCCAACAAAAGAGACAAGGTTCATAGAACATGCAAATTACATACTTATTGCTTGACCTTAAAGTTCATTTACATTGAAATTCACTTACAAAAATACTTTTCATTAAAAAATAATTGATAACTAATCTGAAAAATTGAGACAGAAAGAAATCAGAACAACATATATCTCCATAAATGGTATTTAAATAAACTATTTGACATTCTTATGTCAGTTCATAGGGGTGTAGTGCCACTTTCACTAAAGTGCTTGATTTCAATGGCTGTCCCCCTCCCTGCCCCTCACCCCCCCCCCCTCCCCCACTGTCGACGGGACGTTAAACACTAAGATTCCTTCCTTCCTCCCTGCCCTCACTACCAGGTTTTCTGTCCTGCACAGATGGGAGCTATCTGGCTATCTGTACACTACATATTCAAACCCTGAAATTATACAAGGCCTCATCCTTTGGTAACCTTCTGTGTCCAGACACCTAATATTCAACATTTTTTGTCCCCTGTGTCCTCTCCCAGTTCTTTTGTTTCCCAGTGGCTGTTCTGTTTTTCCTCATCTCTACTCATCTCCCTTTGCCCTCCTCTCCCCTCTCTCCTTTCCACTTATAAGTAAATGCTCCATAGGAAACAGTAGTATATCTATCCTCTCCCTCACCCTATATACTTCCCCTCCCCCTCCTTAACTCAATATTGAGTTGCCCTCACTATAAGGTGTTCTTGGAATGCAACAGCCCTGAGAAGATGGTTGTGATTGTGCCTGTGTGATTCTATGAATGAATGTATGTTCTTTTCAGAGAAAGGCTCTGGTCTGAACCTAAGTTGTGTGTGTGTGTGTGTGTGTGTGTGTGTGTGTGTGTGTGTGTGTGTGTGTGTGTTGTTCTGTTCTGCATACCAGTGTACTGTTTGACAATAATCTTTGTGGCGAGTTGCAACCTGTCCTACAGGATTTGTTAACGGAGGTGAAGGAAATGGATATAACAAACCTGATCTATGTAATTCTGACGGGGCATAAACTATATTTTCTTAATCGTGGAAAAAGCTGCAGTATGAACATGCAGTGCAAGGTTTTATTATAATAATTACAACAGTAGGGTTTCTTTGTTACTTCGTTCTTCTTTTTGTATATGAAGCAGACTGCTTATTTGTTCATAATTAATACAGATCTTCATTCCGGTCTCTTTTGTGTTTGACCTCTTTTGTTTACTAGTCGATACATAGTAATTAGTTGCTGTGAACATAAGACACTTTATCGATGGCCAACATCCTAGGTAGCACTGGGGTAGGAGATGGTTAGGTTTATCTGTAACAGGTCACTAAAAGATTAATACCAATTCTTTATGTACTGAGAATATACAATTATTTAACTAACGAATGTTCCTTCACCTGTAATAATGTTTCTGTACACTACTGAGAAATAAATACTGTATAAATAAATTTCTTCAGTGGTCGCTACAGTTTTACTAGTCAGAAAGATATAGTTGCAAGAACAAACTTGTAGATGTTAGACAAGATCTATCTACATTCAATCACCAAGCACAAATGGACAGATAAGTCAAGTGTTATTTCTTACAAACTCTTCAGAGCTGTGGCACTTAGTGGAGGACTCTTGATTCTCATTGTCTGGGTGCTCACGTGGTCTTTACAGTGTGTTTGTAAGCCCTCAGTGGAAGTGAAAGTCATGGAAGTGATGCACTATTCAAAGTGGGTGCAGCTGGAGGCTTCCAATACTGCATCCCCCCCCCCTTTTAAACGGTCATTAGAAGAAGAACTGTGCCATGGAGAATGAGGAAGCTGGTTGCATATCTGTGGAAACGTTAGTTAAAAAACAGCAAGGAAATTCAAACATACTAAGTTCACACAAAGGCTGAAGACCACACACATGTATTCTAACTTGAGAAAACCAGACACAAAATACAAAATACAAATACTAAATTTTCAATGAATCGCTTAAGTTCTGTAAACTAAGAAACACTTCACCTTGTGTAGCGAAAGAATTACTCCAGAAAACTATCATTGATAAACTAAGACTGCCTGGTCATGAACAAAGTAAAGTTCTAACAGCATGCCATCCCCTCAGCATGATTCAATGATATACTCACTTCAGCGGTCACAGCAAGAGATAAGCCTCAGGCTACACCAAAAGCCTTCCCCTCCACACACCGGGTGTAGGGCGCGTTAGAGTTCAGAGCCTACCTGTCTACCAACTGTCGCTACGTGTTGAAGATAATATCCTTCACTAGAGCTCCAGAGAGGTCTCTCTTGTCACCTCTTTCATCCATGATTATGTTGCCACTACACTAAGAACAGGCCACCTCACCATCTTGCCAAGTAAGCTTGTCCCTGGCCTCCCAGCAGATGCAGTGCAGACGACATATGAACCCATGCGTTCTTAACTAAAGTAAGCAAGGCCTAAAGTGAGAGGCAGTGACTGTAAGCCATTGTGCGTCAGTCAGTCAATATGAAAAGCAACCTTCCACATTCTTATGAACACACAAGTTCAATCACACCGCTGGAAACATATATAAATGTGGGGCGTTGATAATTAATAAAGGGATAAAATAGTTGACATACAAATAGACAATATTAATGGCGGAGAAATGAATAACACAATGTGGCACATGACCACACATTCAGGAGACGTGTTTCAACTTCATGAGATATATGTAGGTGGGAGCAATATTTTGGTTGAGTCTTCATAAAACATTTGCTCTTGGAACTTTGACAAAAACGTATACTGCAATACAGAACACTTCTCTTGCCACTGGAGCTTCTTGATCACCTCTGTTACACTTTCACAAAGCATGCGGTTCGATATTCTGTATGTCTTCTATTAATCCTACCTGTTATGGATTCCACACTGATGAGCAATACTCAAGCGAAGGCTGAACGGGAGTTTTGTAACCCACTTCCTCTGTTGATGGACTACACTAACTAAGGATTCTTCCAATGAATCTCAGTCTGTCATCTGCCTTATTATCCATGACTGATTTTATGTAGCTGTTCCATTTCAGATCATCCCTTATGCCTACTACCAGATATTTTATGGAAGTAACTGCTTCCATTGTGTGTCCTGCTATTGCATAGTTATATAATGCCGTCCGCGGTGGCTGAGGGGACTGAGGCACTCCAGTCACGGTCTGCACGACCACTATGGTCGGGGGTTCGAATCTCCCCTCAGGCATGAATATTTGTGCCGTGCTTAGGATAAGCTAGTTGATAAGTAGTTTGTATGTTTAGGGACTGATGACCCCCTAGTTAAGTCCCATAAGCTCTACAAACATTTGAACATTTAGTTATATAATAAAGGATCTTTCTTTATACGTAAATGTAGCATTTTTCAATTGTTATGTTGAGGCTCAATTGCTATTCCCTACACCATGTGTCAATACGTTGCAGATAATCCTCCCTTTCGCTACCCTTTTTCAGTGTTGTGACTTCTCGGTAAACTACAGCATCATCCGTGAATAGCCTCATTGACCTTCTGATGTTATTTCCGAGGTCATTTATATTACTGTGAAAAGTAGAGCTCCTCTGGGGCACACCAGGGACCAATTTAACATCTGAAGACCTCTCCGTTGAGAATGACATTCTGACTAGTTAATGCTCTCATGTCGCTTAGCAATTTTTTGTTGCCGACTGAAGATGTCTGATATTCTAGGCTGTTTGAAGATGTTACTATGTTCACTTTCCATTACATGTAAAGTTTCCTACCAAAATCGAAACACAGACCACAGTGACATCAAATATATTTCTATTGTGATTGTAAAATGTAAAACACTTGGACCAACACAAATCTAAAACTGAGGAAGAACTGTTCGTTAGATAGATTGCTGGATTATTTTCTTTGCTTTCCACTGGGTCCATGTTAATTTCGTCAGTCATAAAATTCACTTTGTATTTGTTTTATATTTGTATGAGAAATATAAATATAACAAAGTGGTTTGTGATAAATCTGTACCTGCATAATATTATTATAATATTATACAAAATGCTTGGCTTTCTTTTATTGTAAAATTTGTTCTCCATATTTGGGTGGGCTAAGAGAATTATGGGTTAATCCAGGCCCACCCCTGAAACCACCACAGAATATGTGACAGCAAAAATGATAGAAAGTCCTGATGAACTTCTCTCTGGCTTCCAGCCAGGTGGCGGCGTTGAGATATTACAATGTTTTGGGAAGTTTCATACTACCCGTCTTCAAGCGAAGTCCTGGCTACACTTAACATGTTAGATAACACGTTGTTCATGTTAATTTGTGCAACTGTAGATTCAGTTCTGTTGTACTTTATTTAGAAATAATGATATTCATTTTGTTTGTTATAAGTGTATATTTACTTGTTTTTCATATTTTTGTATGTATTGTTTATGCTGTTTGTTTCAGTTGCAGGAACCAGTAGATATATTTCTGTCACATGACTGGCCTAGAGGTATTTACCAGTATGGCAACACAAAGGCGCTCCTTAAACGTAAGCCATTTTTTAGGTAAGATGATTGACACACATTTGGAATGTATTAGCGATTCATTTATAAGAAGTCAAAGAAAATGTATACAATCCAGTTGTGTGTTACATTTTTTGGTGTGTTTTGTGATTTTATTATACAAAAGTTCCACATTTAATCTTTCTAATGAGAGTTTTACTCTTTAGAAAGTAAAGTGAAGTGTCACATTTATTGTGTTTTGTACTTCAGACATTTTACTAGCACAATCAGCAAGTAAAATGTATTTTGCAGTACAGTATTTATTTGTCTACAAGTAAACAAAATGTTTGTACAAAATTATTGAGAAAATAAAACTATGAAAATGTGCTTTATCAATAAAAGCATAAGACTTGCCTTAGTGTTACAACATTCATTTTCAAGTGATATGATCAAAGTTGGTTATAACAAGTCATTGTCAAAAATGTTGATATATACAAAAAATTATTTGCATATCCTTGCAAAAATACATTAACAGTGTACCTAAGTACATCTTGTGAAGCCTTAGTAATATTGTTCTCTTGAAAATTAAATACCACAACACAGTCTTAACCCAGATAGCACAAAATTATTTTTTGCTTAATTTTTTTTCTCAGAAGCTATTAATTATCTTCATATGACTGCACAAGATTGTTATAAGTGAATTTTTTCACAATCACGCCGTTAGTTTTGCAATACTGCCCTTCTTTCTGGAATGATGTCAAAATGAATTTTTTATTATTTTAATCTGATGAATCATTATTATTAAAACAACATTTAAGATGAAATTTATACATATAAATGTCTCAAAAATTGAAGAAAGTTCAAAAAATATAAACCCAACTACGAGGAAGTCTTCAGTTTCTTCTGTATGAACCTCAACTTTGCAGCTGTATCCAACCACTTTGCAGTCGACAATACAAGCTAAATTGATCTGCAGTGGGAGCAGGCGATTCAAAGAAATAAAATATGACACTGTACACAAATTCTTACACACAAGAATAAAAAAAAGTAAGCTGTCATTCTTGTCCTTCTGGAAGGGCGTCAGCGCCGGCCGCGGTGGCCGAGGAGACTGAGGCGCTTCAGTCACGGTCTGCACGGCCACTACAGTCGGGGGTTCGAATCCCCCCTTGGGCATGGATATTTGTGTCGTCCTAGTTCATAGGTAGTTTGTAAGTTTAGGGACTGATGACCCCGTAGTTGAGTCCCATAAGCTTTACAAACATTTGAACATTTTTGAAGGGCGTCAGCACTATCTGGGTTAATTCACAAACCAAATTAGGGTGAACCATGTTAGTACACAAGATGTTCTTACATTGTGAATGTATTTTCGTGTGGATTTGCAAATTGATTTTTGTATATGATATCAAGACTTTTGACAATGTCTTGTTATTACAAGTATGATGACTCTAATCATATCATTTGAAGATGGTTTATGACAATAAAACAATGTGAATGAGTCAAATTCCAGTCAAATTTTCAGAACACTCTAGGTGACTGAGGCTCCTGAAGAATCTAAATCATAAAAATATTTTGTGGATGCTCTATAGCAATTAGTCGACTGATTTGCCATCTAGCCTCCAGGTGCGGTAATTGATTTACAGGATGTACAAGGGCAGAATATTTATAGTGTCTGTCAAATAGGTCAATTCTTTACAACCTATTGACTATAAATAACTTGTATTTAATGATTATCTAACCTTTCCTTTCAGTAGAAGCATGTATGTATCATCAGTCTCAAGAGTGGTGAACTGAGAATATAAATGTAACACATATAAAACACTATAAAATTTTCTCTCTGGCACCTTGAAGTAATAATTCATAATATATGTCAGCATCCATGGCAGCTGGTGCGCAAAGACGAATGAGAGCTGTTTCATAACACTGTTTACACACATGTGCAAGTGGGATGCAACTTGTGAAAACACTGTATTGCACTTCCCGTGAGAAACTGATGCTAGTTGCTACAATTAGGATAAAGTAAAATTATGTTTTGTTATACTTCTTTTCATATGGTGCCAAATATTTTACCTTTTGACTGGAACTGAAAGATAAGATGCAGCAAAGTTTTATGAACTGATAGGCCCTCTGTGTTTGTTGTTGTTAGAACAGTGGTTTTCAACCTTGTTTGTTCTGCGGTGCACCCATTACATAAAAACTTCTGGAAGGCCCAGCAACAAGGCTCTATTTCCAGCCATCTCATACTTACATGCTCTGTAAAGGCCGTGCTGTATCCATCCCCACCACTGTGACACAACTTTCTTATCCCCTGTCCTGTCCCCTCCTCACTGCAGAGCGTGATTCAGAGTGTGGCAGCTAGAGATGACAGTTGTGTGACTGTTGTGTACCTGTGTGATTGCGTATTCAGAAGAAGGCCATGGCTTATAGGTTGTATGTCTGTATCTTTTTTATGTTCCTGTCACAGCTCGTTGTTACATTTTTGTGGTGAGTTGTAAACTGTCATTCCAACCTGGAGTTTCCATTATTAAAAGTAAATATCACCATCATACAAAAATAGATGTGTGAATGCATTGTAGTCACTTAACTGTAACAAGTATGTGAAAACTTAAAATCTAGTGGGCAGTATGTAATCTCATTGTGTTAAAAAAAAATAATAGAGAGAGAGAGAGAGAGAGAGAGAGAGAGAGAGAGAGAGAGAGAGAGAGAGAACATCAACAACAGTGGTATATTTGACACTGTTTCTCACTTACAAGACAGTCAATACTTGGATTAAAACTGGTTACCTTTAGCTTCAAATGACACTTTACATTCAGTCTATTTCTGTACTTATTTTTCAAAAAGAGTAAAGTTGAAAAGTTTAATTCACATAGATAGGTTGTTGTAAACCCCATCAAGTGTTTCAGAGCAATTTAGGCAATTGCTAGAAAATCTTTTCGAACACTTACCAAGCAGGAGTGGGTAGAAGGCAAATGCAAGCCTGTAGAAAATATACATAGGGGGAAAATAGATACCACCTACATGGAAAATAAAAGAAATATATGTAAACAAGAAAAGCAGCTGTATAAATATAAATAACTCAGATGGAGAACCAGTTCTCAACAAAGAAGGGAAGGCTGAAAGGTGGAAAGAGTATATAGGGGGGATTGACAAAGGAAATGAACTTAGAAACAATATTGTAGGAAGGGAAGAGGATGTAGATGAAATAAGAGATACTATACTGAGAGAAGAATTTGACAGAGCACTGAAAGACCTCAGTCGAAACAAGGCCCCATTACAAAACTATTTCACCTGGTGCATAAGATGTGTGAGACAAGGGAAATACCCTAAGACTTTAAGAAAAATGTAATAATCCCCATCCCAAAGAAAGCAGGTGCAGACAGGTGAGAAAATTACAGAACCATCAGTTTAATAAGCCATGATTTGCAAAATTTTTAACACGAATTATTTACAGAAGGATGGAAAAGCTGGTAGAAATCGACCTTGGGGAAGACCAGTTTAGATCCAGGAGAGATGTAGGAACACGGGAGACAGTCCTCACTTTACGGCTTATCTCAGAAGGTAGATTAAGGGAAGGCAAACCTTAATTTCTGCTTTTGTAGATTTGGAGAAAGCTTTTGACAATGTAGACTGGAATACACTCTTTCAAATTCTGAAATCAGCAGGAGTGAAATATAGGGAATGGAAGGTTATTTACAACTTGTACAAAAGCAGATAGCAGTTATCAAGAGTTAAAAGGCATTAAAGGGTTGCAGAGGTTGGGAAGGGAGTAAGACAGGGTTGTAGCCTTTCTCCAATGCTATTCAATTTGTACATTGAACAAGCTATAAAGGAAAGCAAGGAGAAATTTGGAGACGGAATCAAAGCTCAGGGTGAAGAAATAAAAACATTGTTTTGCCAATGACATTGTAATTCTCTCAGAGACAGCAAAAGACCTGGAAGAGCAGTTGAATGGAATGGACAGTGTGTTGAAAGGTGCATATAAAATGAACATTAACAAGAGCAAAACGAGGGTAATGCAGTGCAGTCTAAGAAAATCAGGTGATGCTGAAGGAATTAGATTATGTAACGAAACAATAAAGGTGGTAAATGAGTTTTGTTACTTGGGCAGTAAAGTAACATATGATGACTGCAGTACAGAGGATATAAAATACAGAATGGCAATGGGAAGAAAAGCGTTTTTGAAAAATTCTGAGGGTACTTCACCTGTCTCATACATCTTACACACCAGGTGAAACAATTTTGTCATGGCTGGTTCTCCCAGAGACTTCAGTAGCTCTGAGGGAATATCATCTACTCCAGGGGTCTTGTTTCGACTTAGGTCTTTCAGGGCTCTGTCAAATTCTTCTCTCAGTACAGTCTCCTGTAGGAGGAGTATGAGGAGGTACTGAACAGAATTAAGGAGGAAAGGAATTTCTGGCATAGACTAAAAGAAGGGATGGATTGGTAGGACACATTCTTAGACATCTAGGAATTGTGAATTTAGCATTGGAAGGAAGTGTGTGGCGTAAAAACCAAGAGATGAATATAGTAAGCAAATTCAAATGGATGTAGGTTGGCGTTCTTATGAGGAGATGAAGAAGCTTGCTCAGGTTAGAGTAGGGTGGACAGCTGCATCAAACCAGTCTCCGGACTGAAGATCACAACAACAACAATTTGAAAGAAATCTAGACACTTCCTTACACATTCAGGATGTTTAGTTGATAGATGCCTTTCAAGTTTAGACAGTTTTATACATTTGTTGGATAGTGTTTTGAAACAGGTTCTTCCTCAGTTTCCGTGTACTTAAATCCAACTTTCAGAAAATCAAAATTGTAATTACAAAAATATTTTAGTCTTCTTGATGTTTTGCTGCTGCTTGGGCTTGGCACTGATGTACTGACTGCTTGACTAATCACAGAGTCTGATGTGGAAGTTCCTTCTTCACTTGGCAGTTTCATTTTGCAGCAAGTCCCGATCCTTAACCAAGCATCCATATATAGCTGAAGTAGCAGTAACTATACATACACAACCGTACGATACAACACACAACCTCTAAGTATACTCCTTTTGCCAAATGGAGACAGAGCAGTTATACAATGTGACGCACTGAGCGTCCCCACAAGAGGGTAGCACACTGCTTGATGACATGTACACTAGGGTGGACAAACTGAAGGCAAAGTGTCTATAAAGCAAGTGAGTTAGTACATGTAATACTTTTGAAATGAGGAACAAAAATGAAATTAAAGTCTGCATTTCTTTCATGGCTCCTGTGACAAACGGTTTAGTTCAATTTTGAGAAAAATTGTATGGTTACACCATGAGCTGCCAGTACTGTGGCACAGTCTTTTGGGGTTTAGCATCCAGCAGCATGCAGGCACACAATATTATTGATTTTCAACATTTAAAAAGAAAGAGAAAAAGAAAAGAAAAACACCTAGCAGTACATTTTAGCTGTTCCTTTTGATGCAGATTTCACTATGACAGAATTCTCTATTTCCTTACAAGTGATGCAAGATCTATAGGTCTTATTTCATCTTTTATTCGGTGCCCTTAGCTACTAACAAGTGAAACCCTTGAACTTACCGATAAGTTTTATGTTGTCTCAGACTCTCAAAGAGCTTTTGTGGCCCAGTGCCAGGATGCTAGTGGCCCGCACGTGGGCCACGCCCTATAGGATGGGGACTGCTGTGTCAGAAGATTTGTTGAGGAATTTAGTATTTTAGTTGTACCATATGGCATGAGGATCTTAAAGTAATTGATCCTTGGCAACTTAACTACAAAAATTATTTCTGAAATACATAGCTTCAGGTAGTTGCAGAACAGTTAGTAAGTTAGATCATTTGTATCTACACAAGATGGTGGTAATGCAGCAGCAATTTCTAGTGCAAAGTAGAAAAGTGTGTAAAAATTGAGATGAAGCCATGCACAGAACCATAACTCACAGAAATATTTCAAGTAATGGATGTATGCTACATAAAGCAAGCTAACTACAGTATCATTTGTGAATATGGCTGAATGATTTACTTAGACATAATAGCCATGTTTCGTATGGTTTTTCTATGCTAGTTCTTTCATTTATAGACAAAAGAAAATGTTCAGAGTCTAATTCCTAAACATATTTTCCATTTAAAGGAGAATTCATTCAGAAAAAGTTTAGATAAATATCAACAGCACTGCACAGCTATTCTACCTAAATATATTTTTCTCTGCCTTAATTTTAATTCTTGCCAGTCTACAATGGAGTCTGTGATGTTTTAGATACTGATTCTTAAGTAATAGAACATATCTAACAATGGAAAGTAAAGGTTGGAATGTAAATAAAGGTAAGATAGCAATTTACTGTAAAGATGATAGCCGAGTCGAGGCACATAGAGTAGACAATTACAGCCTTCTTCAAAAAAAGATACACACATAATTAACCACTCAGACATAACTCATGCTCACTTAACCACACTCTCTGGCCTTTCCGATGCAACTGGCATTTTGACAGTGAGTGAGGAGGAGTATGCTGGGCAAGGGTGGGAATAGAATGCATTGTAGGGCAGAGTGTAAAGGCTCTGATAGACAGGAATGTAAGGTGTAGCTTGGAATGTACTAAAGAGATGAGGCAGGGGAACGAAAAGGGGATGTGTATACAGGTGTCTGTGGAAAAAAAATGTAAAATGATAAAATGAAAGGAATACTGAAATATTAAATAAAATAAATATACAAAAATATATGGCACATAGTCCAAAGAGGGGCATGAATTGGAAGGAGATCTGGGAGGGAGGGTGAGACTGCTAGGCATGGGGTGTAGGGATGATAAGTTATCTTGAGGACTGGATGGTTGTGAGGCATTAGTGTGTTTTAGAGACAACTCCCACATGGGTTAAATTTTATTTGGCCCATCCACACATTGAGCTTGTTAGATATATATTGAAAATGTTGGTAATGCTCTTCCCAGAGACCTACAAATTATTTGTGTTATATAGATGACCCTTTATTAATTTTAACCTTCTGCTGCACCTTGGCATTTCTGTTATCAATGCATAGGCAGTATGGCATTATTATTATTATTTTTAAGCATTTTGAAGCACTTAATATGGGACCCGACTGAGCTTATGTGAGATGCTGATCAAAACAATGTTTTGAGTTCAATTATGGGAGAAATACATGTATTTTTTCCACACAGTGTCTTTTAGCATAGGTAGATGACAGCGTAATGGAATTGAATTTTCACAAAAATTACCAGAATAGCTACAAAACAAAAAATATGTGAGTTAAATCACAATGAATGACTGCATGTTCTGTACCCTGACTATTTATATTTCTTCCATTTGATGATGTAAATGCCAAGCTGAACATCCACAGACTGCTAGAGTGTTGAGCACTGGCACTTCTGAACTCATGCTACATACAAGGTTTGGAACTTAAATAGTGGCAACTATTTATTCACAGTGAAAGGTATCAAATTGACTTTATAAAAAGGTTTGGAAACCAGATTTTAAACTGTAAGACATATCCAGAGGCAGATATAGACTCTCACCAGACTTATTGGTTATGAACTGTAGATTAAAACTTAAGAGACTGCAAAAAGTAGAAAATTGAGATGGAATCTTGACAAATTGAAAGAACCAGAGGTGGTTGAAAGTTTCAGAGGGAGCATTAGGCAAGGATTGTCTGAAATGGTGGAAAGTAATACCGGTACAGTAGAAGAAGAATGGGTAGCTCTGAGAGATGGGATAGTGAAGGCCACAGAGGATCATATAGGCAGAAGGACAAGACCAAATAGAAATCCCTGGATAACACAAGGAGATACTGAACGTAATTGATGAGAGGAGAAAATATAAAAATGTGTCAAGCGAAGCAGGCAAAAGGGAGTACAGACATCTGAAAAATGAGGTTGACAGGAAGTGCAGACTGGCTAAACAGGAGTGACTTGAAGAGAAATGCAAGACCGTAGAAAATTGTATAACTAGGAGAAAGGTAGATACCGCCTACAGGAAAGTAAAAGGGACATTAGGGGACAAGAAAAGCAGAAGTATGACTCAAGAACTCAGCTGAAAGGTGGAGGGAATATGTAGAAGGCCTGTACAAAGGAAATAAACTTGAAGGCAGTATTCTAGAAATGGAAGCTGAAGTACAGGAAGATGAGATAGGAGATACTATACTGTGAAAAGAATTTGACAGAGCACTAAAAGATTTGAGCAGATAATGTTCCATTTGAATTGCTATTATCATTAGGAGAGAAATTGTTCCCCCTTGTATGCAAGGTGTATGAGACAGGGGAAATACCCTCAGACTTCAAGAACAAAATAGTGATTTTAATTCCTAAGAAAGCAAGTACACACACATGTGAAAATTACAGCACTGTCAGTTTAATAAGTCATGGTTGCAAAATACTAACATGAATTATTTACAGAAGAATGGAAAAACTTGTGGAATCCGACCTTGGGGAAGATCAATTTGGATTTAGGAGAAATGTAGGAACACGCAAGGCAATACTCAAATTATGGCTTATCTTAGAAGACAGATTAAGGAAAGGTACATCTACATTTTTAGCATTTGTGGATCTGGAGAAAGCTTTGGAAAGTGTTGACTGGAATACATTCTTTCAAATTCTGAAGGTAACTAGTAAAATATAGGGAGCGAAGAGCTATCTTCAACTTGTACAAAAACCAGACCGCAATTATTAGAGACAAAGTGCATGAAAGGGTCGCAGTGGTTGGGAAGGGAGTAAGACCAGCTTGTAGCCTTTCCCCAATGTTGTACAATCTGTACATTGAGCATGCTGTGAAGGAACGCAAGGGGAAATTTGGAGAGGGAATGAAAGTCCATGGACAGGGAATAAAAACCTTGTGGTTTGCTGATGACATAATAAATATGTAAGAGACATCAAAGGACCTGGAAGTGCAGATAAACGGAATGGATAGTGTTTTGAAAGGAAGGTATTAGATGAACATTAACAAGAGTAGAATGAGGGCAATGGGATGTCAGAAAATTAGGCGATGCTGAAGGAATTTGATTAGGCAATGAGACAATAAATGTAGTAGATGAGTTTTGTTATTTGGGTAGCAAGATACCTTCTGATGGCCAAACTAAAGAAGATAAAAAATGCAGAATGACTATGGGAAGAAAAGCATTTCTGAAGAAGTAAAATTTGTTGACATCAAATATTAGTTTATATGATAGGAAGTCCTTTTTGAAAGCAGTTGTCTGGAATATAGCATTGTATGGGTTTGAAACGTGTACGATAAGGAGTTCAGACAAAAATATGATAGAAGCTTTGAAGCTTTCGAAATGTGGCACTACAGACGAATGATGAAGATTAAATGGGTATGTCACGTAACTACTGAGGAGGTGTTCAATACAAGTAGGAAGAAAAGGAGTTTCTGGCATATCTTGACTAAGAGAAGGCATAAGTTGGTGGGACACATTCTGAGACATCAAGGAATCGTCAACTTTGCATTGGAAGGAAGTGTGTGGGGGTAAATATCGAAGAGGGAGACTGAAGGACGACTACAGTAAGCAGATTCAAAAGGATGTAGATTGCCTTAAGACGCTTGCACAAGACAGGGTAGCGTGGAGAGCTCCACCAAACCGGGCTGGGGGCAGAAGACAACAGCAACAATTATTCACAACCAATACAAAAATCATTACATATTTGCACCTGTTACTGTCTTTCAAAGTAGTCACCAGCATTGTGTGGAACCTGTTGCCAGCGATGTGGAATGTGTAGTGTACTATTAGCAGAGCCTGTTCTGTTGTTGGTGTGAATGAAGCGATCTACTGCCTGTTGAATGTCTGGAACAGTTCTGACGAGAATGCCATGAAGTGGTTCTTCATCTCCAGAATCAAATCAAAATCACAAGGACTTAAGTCCAGAGAGATGGTGGATGGTACAGTACTTTCCAGTTCCACCGACTGAACAGGTCAGCTACAGCTTGCACTGTATATGCCCGTGCAGTGTCTTGCAAAATGATGGAGGGTTGCGCAAAAAGTGTTGCTGCTTCTTTCGTGAAGCTGGTCACAGGCAATGCTCAAAAAATGAATAGTAATATTTAGGGATGGGTCGAACGCCAGTTATACCGAATCAAATCCGAATACCGAATCTTAAATAAAACATATGCCATATTCCGAAGCCGAATCGAATCTTCCGAATCTCAAACCCAAATAATCTGTCAACTTAAGTACATGCATTTAAAAAGAATTACTACTCTGTCACAGCGTTCTGGGATGGATCCCAAATGACAACATTACAGTAAAATTTAAGAAATTAAAAATTTCATTTAAATTGTAATTTTAAATATTAAGGATTTTTTAATACCCCCTTCTCCCCTTAAAAGAAATTTGTATGAAACATTTTGAGATATATGTTGTTTAAGGTTGCTCTAAAAGATAATAAGAAACTTTCTACACTCTGTTACAAACTGTTTCATTTTGATGAAATAAAAAATAATTGCATAATGAAGTCCTAGAAAGGAAAGGATTACATATTTTTTTTCTTTTTTCAAAGGAGAAGAGTAAAAAATAAAACCTGAAAAGATTAGTAGATATTTTGGAAGTTGGAAAAATAGATTGTTAAATAATAGGATATGTAAATGTTAATTAATTTTATAGTGACTATCAGGCATTCCATGAGTGACAAACAGGACATTCATACACAGAGAAATCCGAGTTTATTAGACGTTTGTGAACTTGTTATTGCCACGAAGATATTTTAAAAAAATGTTCAAATGTTTGTTAAGCTTATGGGACTTAACTGTAGGGTCATCACTCCCTAAACTTACAAACTACTTATGAAATAACTTATACTAAAGCCAACACAAACATCCATGCCTGAGGAATGATACAAACCTCCGACATGGGAGGGGTAGACATTTCAGAACTGTGTAAAGTACTTAACGCACAGATTGCACATTCCGGAGGGTTAACCAAGTGTATTTTCTAGATTTAAATATTCTTTCAAGATCACATAACTTGTCTGCACAGAATTTATATTCATAGAAGATTTAAATATCAGTACTAGAAGTCAGTTGCCATGCCTCATTTCTATTTCTGATCAGCATAAAAATAGTACAAGTATATATACTACTCCACTCTTGATTGGCCTGGCGCAGCAACAGTAAATCCATTTTTGAAATAATAACATTCTCTGTTGCAAAATAATACTGTTTATTAATGAGTTTCGCGCTTTGTGCGCGCCATCAGAATACTGTAACAAGAGAAATTACAAAAATAATACAAGTGTAAACATTAATGTGATACTTATAGTCTCCCGCATTCACCATTGTCTTTCCGGTTTAAGTGGACGGGATTTAAATGTGGTAACAGCTAACACGGAAGATTACATGACATAATGTTTACATTTGTATTATTATTATTATGGTGAAGAGTGTGTGGAAGTTACGAATCACGATTTATAGATATAATCCCTTGCCCCCTAATAGAAAAACATGGAAGTTGTAGTGTGAAGGCAGTGCTTGTAGCATCAGGCATATTGACACAACACAGGCTTGCCGTCAGCTTTACATAGTAGGACTTCAAATGTACGGCTAATGTAGCAACACTAAACACTTACTCAATTAGAATGGAAATAACTTTGAAACTAAATGCGGAAATATAAAACAGTTTTATTAGACTTATAATTCTGAATCACTATCACTTGATTCCTTGCTATTCATTTCCTTTGCACTTCAGAGCATCATCCCTCGTACAATCTAGTGCATTAAATATCGAATATTTTTAAACGCAATCTGATTTGGAACCCACTCCCATGTGTCATCATTCCATTGGCCCACGTGCGCTTTTTACGCGACCTGTTGATGTCACTTGTCTGTCACTTTTTGAAAGGCAATCGATGTACATGTGTTTAAGCTTGACCTTAAACAATTTATGAAACAGACATCAAGTGTTTGCTAAATTGACGTCATCCTGCTTGGATGGTGCACGATTAGAGCTTTTCTTCCACATAATAAATGTCTTCTTGAAGTCCTAGTGCTTCATTACAGTTCACATACCCCACCACTTCACAAAATTCAGCGAAACAATATGTGAAATTAGAACGAGGCAACTCGTGCAAGAATCCTAAAGCCTTATGTATTACCGTGAGAGACGACGAACACCGACTGCCGGTGTGGCGCAGGGGATAGCGTCACGGATTGCGGTGCTGAAGGTCACCGGTTCAATCCTGCCCACCGCCAAAAATTTATTTCTTTGTACTTAACAATTCCAGAATGTTCTGCATCTTTCTTATGTTCACTTGTAAATTCTACTTGTTTCTTATGTTAGCTGTCCTTCTAATTTCTGGTAAATTCTGTCCGTATATAAATAGCAGAGCACTCGGCCTGAGAGGCAGTCTATGCTGAGTTCGTAATAAACATGCTTTGAGTATACGTGCTGTGTTCAGTCGCCTTCGAAGTCAAGCCTGCTCCCATTGCAACGTGACTTTGTTTGGTGGAGGCGCCGGGTGCCCTGTGCAACAGCTGCATCACTGTGGCCCTGATTAGGCAAGATAGAAGCTGTCGATTACACATTCTAGAACTGGAATACAAGGGATATACCGAGTACATCCTTCCGAAAGTCCGTATCATAAGAAGAACTATGGACACGAAATCAATGGTAGGCCAGATGCACATCAGACACCCGTCGGTGTTTTCTGGAGACGCTGGACAGGATCCCAATAAATGGTCTTACGGAATGTTTTAACAAGATGTTAGCCGACATGCTGTCAATGTACGTCGATGTTGAGCAGAAGGATTGGGATACAATTCTACCAGTCGTGACATTTGCTTACAATACTGCAAGACAAGACACCACAGGCTTCACTCCGTTTTTCCTGCTCCATGGCCGTGAAGCTGAGACAACAATGGATACGCTGTTCCCGTTCCAACCGGATGACACTCAGGATGACTATGTTAAACAGCTCATCACCAGGGTAGAAGAAGCAAGACAGCTGGCTCACATACGGACACTGGACGCCCAGGAGAAGGACTGTCAGTGGTATAACAACAAGCACTGATCTGTTGTGTACAGCTCAGGGGATCTGGTATGGATTTTTACCCCTGTAAGAAAGGTTGGACTGTCAGAAAAGTTATTGAAGCGATACTTTGGTCCGTATCGTGTCATACGCTGCCTGTCAGACGTCACATGCGAAGTTGAGGATTATGAGCCGTCGTCGAAGCGTCAAAAACGAAGAGACATTGTTCTCGTCCTGCGCATGAAGCCTTACTACGATCCTGAAGAGCAGGTAGATGACAATGGCTTCTTGGTGAAGGATGGTAATGTTTCTGATGAAGCCACGACAGGAACGTCTGTCATCGATAATCGCGGAGAAGGGAAGGATTCTCTTGAATGGTCATACAGAGGACCCATGACACGGTCAAGATCGAGGACATTGCAGCTGGCTCCACAGGGATCATAACAGCGGGTCGCTGTTTCTCCAGGAGAGGGAGCAATGCCACAAGACACAACGTACACCGACTGCCGGCGTGGCGCAGGGGATAGCGTTACCGACTCCGGTGCTGAAGGTCGCCGGTTCAACCCCACCCATCGGCAAAATTTATTTCTTTGTAATTAACAATTTCAGAATGTTCTACATCTTTCTTATGTTCACTTGTAAATTCTACTGTTCTTTTAATTTCTGGTAAATTCTGTCTGTGTATAAATAGCAGAGCACTCAGCCTGAGAGGCAGTCAGTGCTGCGTCTATGTTGAGTTCGTAATAAACGTGTTTCGAGTATACGTGCTGTGTTCAGTCGCCTTCGAAGTCAAGCCTGCTCCCATTACAAAGTGACAGTATTGTTAGTATTTATGTAAAAAAAAAAAAAAATATTTTTGTTCCTATTAAAATTTGAAAGGCTGCAACATTTTAAGTTGAGCAATATTACAGTTCTATTTCCTTTGTGGAATGGTGTATTAAAATTCAATAGTCAAAAATAAAAAGGAAATTAGAATCATCTCTGCCATGGTGGAGTAGCCGAGTGGTGTAAAGTTTCTCGCTGCGGTGCGCGCGGTTGGTCACCGTGGAGGTTTGAGTCCTCTCTGGGGCATGGGTGTGTGCGTTTGTCCTTAGGTTAGTTTACCTAGGTTTAAGTAGTTTGTAAGCTACGGACTAACGACCACGCAGTTTGGTCCAATAGATTTACAAACATTTGAACATTTAGAATCATTCCCCCCCCCCTTTTTATTTTTTTTGAGTGCAAAAGATTTAGCGCCAGTAATTATATTTGTGCCTGCAAAGCAAGCCTGTGTAGCACTGCTTATATTAGACGGGAAAATCTATTTGTGGCAGCTCCTAGCTCCATTTTTCGGGATTTTGTTTGCTTTGTATTCGATTTGAATCATAGCCAGTTTTTTACACCCAAACTGGAAAAAGATGTGGCCGAGATTCGGCTAAATACGGTAGATTGTTTTCACAATAGACATGAAACTGCATAAGTTTCGTACTGGTTTCACTTGAATAAATTCAAAGTGAGCTTGTTTTGTTTTATGATGTCATGTCTTTCATCAGATTCTATGGAAAATAAAGTAAATAACGCAAACAAAAGTGCACTGTTATGCAAAGTAAACTACAACATTAGTAACTGAAGGTTTTCGTATAACACTTTGGATTCGGTAGTATTCAGTCATTATGCATTGTATCTCGAATCTGAAGCCAGTGTGCTAGATTCTGCGAATAATCGATTCAGCCGAACCATTCGCATACAACCCTAGTAATATTGTGCATTGATGTTCTGCCGTGGAGGAACGTAATACATTAGGATAACACCATCACATTCGTACATGAGAATCACCATAACTTTCACCGTACTGGGGCTCTTATGCACTTTCAGCTTTTACATCGACCCATAATGATACTTTTCTTGGATTGGCATTTCAGATTTGGCTCGTATGATGTGGTGCAGTCTGAGTAATACGTGAGTTGGGACTTAGATAGTGGTAACACTGCTGTGGAGACACTATGCAATGGAATCTATTCTTATGCTGATAGCACTTATTGAAGTCTTTCACCCAATGTGCCAATGTTCTGTACGGCAATGTCGATTCCCCGCACATTTCTTGAAGACCTCTTGAAGATCTGCGGCATATTCAATCTTGATCCAACTCCATTGTTTCTATTTTGAAAATATAGTGACAATGATACATTAGACTGCTCGTTTACAAGTGATTGTGTTTCTTTTGATTGTGCACATGCTGGTGACGTGGGATGGGTGAGTCCATTTGCTCAGAGGTAAGGTAGATATGTCAACAACATAAAGGAGTACACATATGGAAATTCATGAATTATATTAAACAAAGGAGTTTAGCACCCAAAATAGTATGTAGATGATGGTTCACAACTGTTATTCAAATTCATTTAATAAGAGGAAGGAAGAGAAAAGACAGGAAGTGTAATTTTGTGCTACACCATTATGCAAATCCATATTTCCTGCTTTATTCCAGTGACGACCTTATCTATCCTTATATACTTCGAATCTACTCCAAATTCCCACCTTTGTGTGTCCTTGGTTTCATCATCAGAAATATTGTGGCAATATGACTATTTCCTTTACCTCCACCCCTCTTCGCTGTTCCTTTTCTAGACTTTTTTTTCTTTGCTGACTATGTAGGATTTTGTTAACATTGTTTTTGTGTGATCTATTTGGCCCTTTTTCTTTGCTTACTTTATGTCTCTAATTACAGGGGAAATTGCACATATTATTTGAACAGTTTATGTAATTGCTTTACTTTTGTCAAATTTGTACAAGTTCTTATCAATAATATATTTAATTACAGACACTAATTGTGCTCTTTCTGATTTACAGCAGTGAAATAGAATCAAATACTCTTGGAAGTAAACCATGTGAAGAGTTATTACGTCATCTAAAACCAAAATTTTGGTTTGCTGCACATATGCATGTGAAATTTGCTGCTATCTATCCCCATGACACAGTAAGTGAATGGTTTTCAACGATTTATCAAATCTCATATTCTAGTTTTGCAATTTCCATTATTTTATGAATCACACACAGTTAAATAATTAGAATGCCTCATACACAGATCATGTAGTAAATAATCCATTTTTGCTAGTGCATCTGTGCATCTGTTTCCATTAATTCTGTTCTGGGGGGGGGGGGGGGGAGATAATGGGTGCAGTAATTTAAACACTGAAGTTGCATTGAAGAGGAAAGAGGGTTCAAGTACACCATCTGGTCCTGTAGTGTTGAAGCAAGTTTCCATTGTAATTTTGTGGTCCTGATTGGTTTCATCTTATTGACCAACGGGATATGATATATTAAGGTGTTTTTTTTTTTTCTTTTTTTCTTTTGAAAGTTACCTGGAGGGAAGGAATGTGGGGTTTCAGGACATAATGTAGAGTATAATCTAAGTGAAGCCAATATGCCATCCAAAGAGGAAAGACACGGTGTAAATTATTCTTGTGTGCCCCTGTATGTGTGTGTGTGTGTGTGTGTGTCAGTTTAACTTGTTTGTATGAATATTAGTGATCCCAGTTATTGCCACTTATTATAAAATTAGACTCTCCTAATTTTATCATATTTAGAAAGGAAAGTTTTTGGTTCTTGTCTTGCATCTAGTTATACATTGTTCTGGGTTTCTTGAATCACTTGGAATTTAGTTAGAATGACACACAACCATCCTAATATCCCCTGTTTTCTTTATTTTCTTTACCATTATTTTTAGGACATTAAATCCAATAAGGTGGACCAATTGTTAAGACACTGGACTCAAATTTGGGAGTAGTTCAAGGTGAATACAGGGATGTTATGTTTGAAAAGAGTATCTCTGATTTCTATAATAATGGAAAGTCCAGGTTGGAATAAATAATATAGTGAGGACAGTTTACTACTCACCGCAAAGACGTGGCGACGAGCTGCGACAGGCACATACAAAAGACACACACATACAACACATTCAGCTATCGGCCATGGCCTTCTTCAGAAATAGAGCACTCACGCAATCACACAGGCACACAACACAGTCATACAACCATCACCTCCGACTGCCACACTTCGAATCACGCTCTGCAGCGAATCAGGGACGGGAGGGGAGGGGAGGGGGAGGGGATAGAAAGGTTACGTCACGGTGGTGGGGATGTGTTAGATGGGAATAACGAGATGCAGCTTAGGAATGGAGTGGGGAGGCGGGTGAGGGGAGAAAATAAAATAAAGTAAAGTAAAATAAAGTAAAATAATTCATGTACACTGCAAGTGCACAAGACCACATACACACACACACACACACACACACACACACACACACACACACACACACACACATATATATATATATATATATATATATATACATACACACACACACATATATACAAACACACGATCACACATTCACACACCACTCAAAATAGGTGAGGTTTGGGATAGAGAGGTAGGAACTGTAAGGTATGGAAATATATATATATATAGGTAAGTTATCGTAGGTTGAGGCCTGGTTGATTTCGGGATCGGAGAATGTATTGTAGGGATAACTCCCATCTGTGCAGTTCAGAAAAGCTGGTGGTGGATGGGAGGATCCAGATGGCCCGGGTTGTGAAGCAGCCATTGAAATCAAGCATGTGCTCCGCTGCATGCTGTGCCACAGGGTGGTCCACCTTGTTTTTGGCCACAGTTTGGCGGTGGCCATTCATCCTAATGGACAGCTGGTTGGTGGTCATGCCAATATAGAAAGCTGTACAGTGCTTGCAGCACAGTTGGTAAATTACGTGGCTGCTTTCACAAGTGGCCCGGCCTCTGATAGGGTAGGATAAGCCTGTGACAGGACTGGAATAGGAAGTGCTGGGTGGGTGGATTGGACAGGTCTTGCAGCGGGGTCTTCCACAAGGATATGATCCCTGTGGCAGTGAGCTGGGTTTCGGGGTGGCATAAGGATGAACTAGGATGTTGTGAAGGTTGGGAGGGCGACGGAACACCACTTTAGGAGGAGTGGGAAGGATCTTGGGCAGGATTAGGAAATGAGAGACATCCTGCCCAAGATCCTTCCCACTCCTCCTAAAGTGGTGTTCCGTCGCCCTCCCAACCTTCACAACATCCTAGTTCATCCTTATGCCACCCCGAAACCCAGCTCACTGCCACAGGGATCATATCCTTGTGGAAGACCCCGCTGCAAGACCTGTCCAATCCACCCACCCAGCACTTCCTATTCCAGTCCTGTCACAGGCTTATCCTACCCTACCAGAGGCCGGGCCACTTGTGAAAGCAGCCACGTAATTTACCAACTGTGCTGCAAGCACTGTACAGCTTTCTATATTGGCATGACCACCAACCAGCTGTCCATTAGGATGAATGGCCACCGCCAAACTGTGGCCAAAAACAAGGTGGACCACCCTGTGGCACAGCATGCAGCGGAGCACATGCTTGATTTCAATGGCTGCTTCACAACCCGGGCCATCTGGATCCTCCCATCCACCACCAGCTTTTCTGAACTGCACAGATGGGAGTTATCCCTACAATACATTCTCCGATCCCGAAATCAACCAGGCCTCAACCTACGATAACTTACCTATATATATATATATATTTCCATACCTTACAGTTCCTACCTCTCTATCCCAAACCTCACCTATTTTGAGTGGTGTGTGAATGTGTGATCGTGTGTTTGTATATATGTGTGTGTGTATATATATATATATATATATATATATATATATATATATATATATATATATATGTATGTGTGTGTGTGTGTGTGTGTGTGTGTGTGTGTGTGTGGTCTTGTGCACTTGCAGTGTACATGAATTATTTTACTTTATTTTACTTTACTTTATTTTATTTTCTCCCCTCACCCGCCTCCCCACTCCATTCCTAAGCTGCATCTCGTTATTCCCATCTAACACATCCCCACCACCGTGACGTAACCTTTCTATCCCCTCCCCCTCCCCTCCCCTCCCCTCCCGTCCCTGATTCGCTGCAGAGCGTGATTCGAAGTGTGGCAGTCGGACGTGATGGTTGTATGACTGTGTTGTGTGCCTGTGTGATTGCGTGAGTGCTCTATTTCTGAAGAAGGCCATGGCCGATAGCTGAATGTGTTGTATGTGTGTGTCTTTTGTATGTGCCTGTCGCAGCTCGTCGCCACGTCTTTGCGGTGAGTAGTAAACTATCCTCACTATATTATTTATGTATCTCTGATTTCTTTTCACATAGTTGTTTGTGTCACTTAGTCAATGGACAGAAACTCATAATTTTCTTCTTCCATTCTGTTTATTTGTCCTTTTATGTTTTCTTCAGAAACAGCTTCACAGTTAATTTTGTAATTTTATTATTAATATTATTATTATTATTATTTGAAACTGATCTTCAGACATTACTTTGCTGTATTTGTTAGTATACTTCAGTTCCCATTTGCATTTCCATAATCCCTGTCCCCTCAAGCCTTTTCTTCCACAGGAGGTTTCCTATAGTCCGATATTGCCGATCAACCATTGTTTAAATCCAAAGTTGGAATATTAGGTTTTGTTAGTTCAGATGACATATTTATGTAGGATTAATTCAACACAAAAAACCTGCAAACTCATGGTGGTAATTCTTGACACTGTTCTTAATTTCTAAATCTACATCTTCACTCTGCAAAACTCCTCTTTGTGTGTGGCTGAGGGTACTTTGTATTCCACTATAATGTCCTCCTTATCCTATTGTGTGTGCTTTGCTGGAGAAATTACTGCAGGTAAGCCTCCGTGTGGTCTCTAATCTCTATAACCTAATAGTATTTTTGCAAAATGTACATACGGGGAAGCCATATATACTCTAATAGGACAGTTTACAACTCAACACAAAGACGTGACATTGAGCTGCAACAGGCACATAAAAACGCCACACACATACAGCACTTTCAACTATCGGCCATGGCCTTCTTTAGAAATAGGAAGCACTCCCACAGTCGCACAACTACCATCTCCAGCTGACGCAATTTGAATTCCTCTCCTTCACTGGTCTTTGTGATGAAGCAACCTTAGGTTGTGAAAGCTGAGTTTTGTGTGTGTGTGTGTGTGTGTGTGTGTGTGTGTGTGTGTTTATTTTTATTTGTGCATCAACGAACTGGTGCCTTCTCACCTGGTAAGTCCAACTTTCTTTACGTTTTATAAATATTTTTCTGAACAGGATGAAGTCCACTTACCAGGCGAAGGAGCACAGGCAGTGATAGCAACAAATAAACACACACACACACACACACACACACACACACACACACACACACACAAACGCTAGCTTTCGCAGCCTAGCTGCTTCGTCAGGCAGAAGGGAAGGAGAGGGAAAAGGAAATGATGAGGGTTTTAAGGGAGTGGGTAAGGATTAATTCCAATCCCGGGACAGGAAAGACTTATCTTGGGGGGAAAAATGAGGGTAAACAAATACACACACCCATTTACACAGATGCAAGTACACTTAGGCAGACACTACTGTGAAAACACACAATACTGCTACTCAAATGGCAAACACAAGCACAGTTGTTCATAACCATTGAAGCACTTGGTGATAGGTACTCAAGAAACTGTAAATTCAGATTTGTTTTAATTTATTGAGAAATAATTGCGTTGAATGTAACTAAAAGCAGAAGACTTCATTGCTTTGTCTCTTCGACAGATCGGACTGAAATTTGCATTTGTTTGTTTGTAACAGAGAAGAAGAGTTCTCTAGTTCCACGAATAAATTTATAATAGACCTGGAACTGTGCTTAATCAGTCAGAGATTTTTGTTGTAAATTCTGATAAACTAATTAATTATGACTACAGATGTATGCCTGTAAATTTTTCACGTGGTATATCAATGAAGACTCAGAAGAAGCTACACTCATTAATATTTTGTAACACGTTTTGCTTTATTTTTGTAGCAACTCAGTGCAGTTTCTTCAATACTTAACTATTAAAATTAAAGCTGAACACAAACGGTGGTTTATGTCCAAAAGAATTAAGATATTGTTAACTATCGGTAATTATATAAATGATGTTCTTAAAAATGATTATGTTCAGTAATAAAGCCTTTTGTGTAAAATATGGTCAGGACATATACATATAAATAAAAAATAGATGAAGATTACTCACCAGTCGAAGGGGCACAGGTGGTGACAGTAGCACAAATAAAACACACACAAACGCAAGCTTTCACAAACCCAATTTCTTCTTCAGGCAGAAGGGAAGGAGAGGGAAAGGAAATGATGAGGATTTTAAGAGAGGGGGTAAGGAGCCATTCCAATCCCGGGAGAGGAAAGACTTACCTTGGGGGAAGAAAAGGAAGGTAAACAAATACACACACACCCACACATTTACACAGATGCAAACACACCTAGGCAGACATACTGTAGAAAGCAAAGAAGTTAAGGAGTTAGACAGAGATGCCACTTGAGGCAGAGGCATCTCTTTTTAACTCCTTAACTTCTTTGCTTTCTACAGTATGTCTTCCTAGGTGTGTTTTCGTCTGTGTAAATGTGTGGGTGTGTGTGTATTTGTTTACAGTGAGAAAGGAAAGGGATGAAAAGAGGCAAAGTTACTAAAGGCGTTTATGCAACGCAAATATGATGATATTGAATTATTTTTTGGACATATCAGAGCAGTTTTACAGAGTTCATTTCCAATATAGAAAGCAGAATCGAAAGGAAAATAATAGTCACATTGTTTCTGATTACGAAATGATGCTCCACAGTTCAGCACAAATCAGCAATCAAGAGATAATAATACTCATTCAACATCCACATTGCTGGGACAGTATTCCGTACCAGTTGTTCAGCAGATTGTAAATAAAGCGTGAATTTTTGTGTACTTCTCAGTGTAAAATGTGATATTTCTTTTTCAGTTATTGCATTTTTTAGGGACTGTGGTTTTATAACATCCGGAATTGAACTCAGTACAAAATTGAACTGTCTTTTATTTAAATGACAATAGCTCCTGAATAAATTAATCACTGA